>JAMZAV010002830.1:0-109618 GCA_024449915.1 Sweltsa coloradensis | reverse complement strand
GGGGGGCCCCGTTTGAGAAAAACCCCCCTTCCCCCTCCCCCCCTTTTACACGTGGGGGTTCTGACCAGAATGGGCCCCCCTTCTCCCCCCCCCCCTTAGGCTAGAGTGGTGCATTTTGACCTAACGGTTGACGCGTCCTTAATCCAAATAAACAAAATAAACAAAACAGAACTTCGAAGTGGCCCAAAATGAAGAACAAGAGATGATTGATCCCACCACAACAATCTTTGGTCTCCATGTGAAAAGGCAAATTACTTTGGCGTATTGCCAGCTCCATTACGAGCTGCTAGAGCATCCGACCCCATTGGTCACGGCTGGGAAATTCTAAATGGGAAGTGCTGACCAGTGCGCCATACCCTACCCCCCTTGCCGCAGCACAAAATGAAAAAAAAATGAAAAACAAACAATGAAAAACCTGAGACGCCATCTGGTGCCGACTCTGTCACCACTAGTTTGGAGCTTCTATTTGTTGCCAACGCTCTCACCCCTAGTATGGAGCTTTCAGATGCTGACGACGCTTTTACGCTTAAATAGGAGCAACGGAAATTTAAAGGTTTCCCCGTGGACGCAAATCCCGTGTGTGGAGTAGGAAGTTGAACCAGGTCCCCCCCCCTTAGGGGATTACCTTAACATGGTTTCCCCAAAACGTAAAGGTTTCTCCCCAAAAAACCTTAAATTGAAAACCTTTGCACACAGAGCCCTTCACATTCTGGGTTTTGGGGAAAATTTGGGCCCCCTTCCCCATACTCTCCGTTTTCCAGGTTTCGCGTTTTTTCCGTAGGATCGGGTCTGCCCCCCTGGTCAACAGCCCGGGGCGGGGGGCCTTATTCCTCTCCAAAACTTCCGGTACTCAAATTACCCCCTCAAGGAAATTTCCGTAAACCAAATTCATTCTCTGCTCCGTTCGTACCCACAAATCGGACGATTTTCGATCGCCCTTGCATTTTCCCCGCCTACCATTTCTATCCCCGCACACAAAAGACCTTGAATACGTGGCGTCTTTCCCCAAATTTTGTGTTCAGGGAGACTTTAATGCTCGTCATGTGATTTGGGGTTTTTTTCCCTCCAACACCAAGGTCCACTCGGGCTGATTATCTTTGACCTTCCAAATGTATCGTTGTTACAAACGTGTCCGCGTACTTTGGCCCCAGGATCCTAAATACCAACCAATTCTTGTAAGTGCCCGTCATTTTGTGGGCTTGGCGTCGTCGTATCGGCCCATTAATAGGCAGCGCCTCCCCCCACTTGTCGTTTCCTTGGATGTACTTCCCCCCCACCTGTCCGCGAAGGGTTTTAAAATAGTCAAGGATTTCCAAAAAGCTGATGGCGTCGCTACAGGGTGAGATCGAACGGCTTCTCCCAGAGCAGTTGATGCTACGTCGTGTCCGCACTTAGGACCATATGGAACTTTTGGTGGCAGTACTGAAGGGGGCTGCGGCTTTTTGCAGTCCCGGTACGTACGTCGACATTTCCCGCCCTGCCTACCTCGTCAATTGTTATCTCATTCATCAAAAAGGAGAATTTATAATGCCTTCAAGGTTGCTCGTGATCCTGCCCTCAAAACCGAATGGAAAATCGATTGAAGCACTTGTTTGCCGCGCATTGTCCGTTCTGCGAGTTTTCAGGGGACAGTCGTTTGGAGTCCTGGACTACAAAGAGGGATTCATTTTGGCGCACATTAAAGGGTTTTTCACGGGCCAGTCCCCCGCGCAACGGACCCCACATTGTCAACGCCCGGTGTGTGCGTGTCTTTCCAAAAAGCGCAGGAGTTTGCGACTTCCTTGGGGGAGTTCTTTCATTTTCCCGGGGACGCACTCTTTGCACGTCTTCGAGAGAGGGTCGAACTATCTTGCACACACAAACCGTCATTCGCTTCCCATGACATTCCCCCCAATGAAGAAGTTCTCCACCCGACCTGTCGGGATATCCAGGCGGAGGAAGTTCTGTCTGCTATACAACACGGACGGAGCTCAAAAAAGGTCTGATGGTATCACCAGACGTTGCTTCCCCGGGTTTCCAGCAAGTTCTCTTCACCTCGCTACTCTCTTCTCGGGGTCCCTCCTTTTGGGTTATTCCCCCCCATTTAAAATCTGCTATCGTCATTTGTCTTGTTTGTGGCCTTTGGGTTTTGTGGTTACGTATCTGCTTCCAATGCAAAGGCCCGGGGTTCGTTTCCCCGTTAAGTAGAAGTTTTTTTTTTTCTGATTGGACTTAAGACCATCAGTTCTTATCTTAGGAGTTTGTAAAGGGTGATTTTGGGAGCCGTCCTACAACAAGCACTAAAAAATTTCAGATTGTTCTAAATCGGCCTTTTTGGTTCTGGCTTTGTTTCGCGGGTGTTCGCACTGTCCATCCCACTGATTGCTATTTCCTATTACAAATACGATTTTTGGGGGGGGTTATCCCCACTCTTTCGATTGCGTCGGGGCCGCAGGGTTTGGTTTGGTCGTTTTTGATTTAAAGCCCCCCACTAAAAAATCATTATTTACCTGAGTGGGGACTTAAAAAAATTTTTTTATTTATTTATTTATTCCAAAGAAAAAAGCCCCCAAAACGACTCTCAGCCACCGGCCTATTAGTCCTTGAACGTTGTGGAAAAGGGGCTTGAGAAAGTGATTCACTCCAGGCTGGTTTTTTTTGCGACCGCCCCCACATCACCCCGAGTCACACCCCAGCTTGGGACAGGTCGCTGCACGACAGACCCCCCGAAAGGGGGGGGAAAAAAAGGGGTTTCAGGGGCGTTAAAAGAGGCCAGTGTGTTTTACTATTTTCTGGAATATACGCCCCTTTTGAAAAGGTTTTTGGGATGACGGCTCTGTTACAAGTTTACACTAAAAAGTCCCATTTGAAAATGGTGCGCTTCATCCGAGCTTTTCTCACGGGACTCTCGCTTGTGTGCGTTTCATGACCCGACCCGCTCGTTTACCGCTCTTTTGGCGTGCCTAAAGGGTTTCCTGCCCTCCTTTCTCTACCGATCTCCTGCCACGCTTTCCCTTCCCCCCTTTGTCCCGATCCCTTGCTGACCCCTCTATGCAGACAACACGGCCTATGGGCAAAGGGCGCACTGCGAGAGAAGTCTTCGCCTCTACAGCGCCAAATTAAACCTTGAAGCTTGGATGCGACGTTGGGTGTTTGGGGCCAAACGCCTTAAAGACACAGCTTTTTTCCTTTTTCCCACCGGCAAAAAAACTCAGAAAAATGTTCAAGACCACTCCGTCATTTCTCTCATTTTGGGGCGTACGGTGTACCCTAGTCGACTGCCAAGTCCTTGAGAACCTGTAAACTTTCTGAATGGGGTGTCTTTGCCGTGACGTCATAAACCGGCGGGGTCGAGACTAAATTTACTCGTGATGCTTCGTGGCGCTTTCGGGATGCAGCTTCCGTACTTTCGGCACACTTATAAAACTTTCATCCTTTTTCCTCTTTGAATACGCGGCCCCGGGCTGACCCCCGTCTTTGGGGGAGTCCCAGCAAATTTTCGTGGGCGAAGGTCCTTCCCGCATCGCCGGGCTTCCTCCGATGACGCGGAATGAAGACGTGTATAGACTGTTTTCCCAAACCGGCGTCGGGGGTTAGCTCTCGCTCGAAACCCCCCTTTCAGGGACTTACGTGCCCGCTTCACGCAGGCGGGAAGAAGAGCTTCACGACCTCGTTTTTTCGTCCCCGAGCCTTTAACCTTACCCCCCTTTAAGTACCCTTATCCCCCGTTCCTTTAATTTGTCTAACTTTATAAATTCATGTTCTCTTGTTTTTTTATGTATGTATGTTTAACTTTAACTCTGTAATTCTGTTGCAGGGAGGCACTTTCCCTCATTAGCCTTCCCGCCCGTGGGCAGGGAAAAAATTAAATAAAATAATAGGGAAAATAAAAAACACCTTTGTTTGGGAAAAAATCAATCAATCCCCGTAAAAAGGTTTTTTTGAAAATAAAAAATACAAATAAATGATTGAAAGATGAATTAATAAAATTGTACTGACTATTCATTTTCTGATGTAATAGGGAAAATAATATATTTGTTTCAACTAAACATTTTTCAATTTAAAAAAATGAAAATCGTTTTTAAAACTGCTATTATTTCGCCTACCTTTATTTTATTTATTTATTATTTTATTATTTGTTCCACAGCACATTCATTGATTAAATGTATCACGAGGATGGCAGAAAAGGGCAGATATGATAAGATTTATTTTCAGGACACAGTAATACAATTGTAAGTATAACAAAGACAATAAAAAAGATTGTGTAGCCTGATGAATACGAATGACAATAAAACAATTTAAAATAGCACAAAAACATAATACATACAAATTTAAACAATATTTTGCACATGCCTTAACAAAACAAAACTACTACCTACAACATAAAAGGTTACAAGGTCGTAAATGAAAAAAAAAAAAAAACAAAACAAAATTTTAAAAAATTTAAAAAAAAAGCATGAATTTTGAAAATAAACTGGTAGCCCCCGGCCCAACCACCCTCTATTTAACATTTAAAATCCTGGGGCTTGAAAAAACTCTTCATGGGTAATAAGCTTGTTTTTAATAATTTGTTAGTTTATTTCGTTTGTGATCAAGTTCTTAGCATTTTTACGTTTCGGAATTTTTTTAAATAGTTTTAAAAATATAATAAAATTGTTTGTGTCAGCTTCTTCATACTGGGGGAAATAATATCACCATTTCCGACGAGTTTTATTATGGTGTACATCATGGTTTAGCAGGTTTATTTGAATGTCAAGACTTTTTACCCGGGCCTCCAAAATATACAGGGAATAAAAAGTTAATTTTTAGTTTAATAAACAGCGGCTGCAGTGTGCCCTTTATTAACTAATGGTTAAGGGCCCCACATGTTCTCATTCCCTTTTCTGCAGTTAAATAACGTAATTACTTACGAAAAGACCCCAAAATTCAATGCCATAACGTATGTGGGATTCAAAAATTGGAATTTAAACTAATAAGCCATTTAAACCTGCTATTTCCTTTACGGATTTATTGCAAAGCAAGCTGAATGAGCTTTCACAAATTTCCCAAAAAATTTTTTGGACCACCAAGATTTTCATCTAGAAATAAGCCTTGAGATTTATGTGAGAAAAGGCAAAATAAAACCTCCACTACATTGTTTTTTTATTTAATTTTTCTAAATGATTCCGTTTTTGAGACGAATGAAAATAAAAAAAGGTGAGGGTGTTCTATGTTTCACCTATGGATTTTTTTTTTATTATTAGAGGTGAGCGCAGCGAAGTAGTCTTTTCCCAACGCTACTCGATGGGCCTTGGCCCGGGCCATTGTCTGATGTTAATGTCTGTTTTCCGGGCTCATACGGCCGAACGGCCAAAAAGATTTAGCTGAAATTTTAAACGACTCCCTGACCATTAACTTAGAACTGCTAAAAAATGAGCAATATCCGTTGCGATTTTTGCTCACAAGAAAAAAAATTTTAAAAAATTTTAATTGATTGCAAAAGTTTTAAAAAACCCATTTGTAAAATAGAAAAGCCTGTGAAATTCGGATCAGTAATATCTATGAGATGAAACCCGTCGATTTTTAGAAAAATTTTTTTTTGTTTTTTTGTTTTGCAGGGTTCTGTATTTTGTAAAAAGGTTCTGTATACAATCGTTTAAAGGGGAGGAAAAGAGACGTATTTTACTCGCTAAATCACTGGTAAGTAGGGAAGATATTAGTTCCCCGGGAAATAGAATAAAGCTTGGCATCGTCGCGGGGGCCCCCCCAAATTCTCTGAGACCTTCCCCCGACGACGAAAAGGACAAAACGAACGAAGAAAAACTATGACGACCACATAGAGAACCCTCCCTTTTCTTTACCTTTACCCCTGGGTTTTTTTGACCAGCACCCCGATGGGATTTTCCCCCCTATATCCCTAGGGAAGAGTGGCCTTTTTTACCCAAACGGTTGTCGCACCCCTTAAACCAAAAAAAACTTAATTGGGAGTATCGGTCAAGCCTTTTTTCATAACAAAAAGGCGACGCCAAAATAAGCGGTTTTTTTGCACCCCCTTTAAACCAAACTAAAAATTAATTGGGACGATGGGAAACCTTTTTTCAGAACAAGACGGCGACGCGCACTAAAGTTGACGCACCTGAACCAAAAAAATTCAAACCATTTTTCTGTTCGCCTAGGCCTTAATCTCTTTTTTTTTTGGGGGGGGGGGGGGTTTTTTGGGGTTAACGACGCGTCAACCTTAGGTCATAAGCACGACTCTAGCCTAGGGGGGGGGAAGAGGGGCCATGCTGGTCAAACAAGCTACGTAGTCGGGGGGGGGCGTCAAAAAAGGGGGGGAAATTTTCCCCACGACGATTGCCAGAGCTGCTCTATTTTGGGGAGTATAATATACTTTTCCCCCTTATTGGGTGATTTTTTCGAGGGGACTTTTTCCTTTAACGACTTTTCGATTACAGAGCCATGCTCTGGCCCAAATTTACCCCGGGGCCCAGACGGAATCGTCTTTAATTTTTCATACATTGACGCTGGAGGAAGTACCTGTTCTAGGGGTTATACACCGGCCGTTCCATTTTGCCTGGGGTGTAGCCTATCTGTTCAACAAGGGTCTGTGACCACAAATGTTTGTGTAAAGATTATACTATGGAAACGCCAAAGTCGTTCTTAGACGAGTGAGTGAGCCATGTGTTAAGTACCCGCTAAAATTACTTTTCTCCCCCCTACATTAAGGCCTCCCTAGCTAGGCTAGAGTGGCGCATTATGGCCTTACAGTTGACGTGCCCTTATACAAACTAAACTTAAAAACACTTTTATTTATACCACAATATAATTATCTAACTCTAATGCAAATGTTCCCGGGTACTCAACACATGGCTCTCTCACTCGTCTAGCAACGACTTTGGCGTTTCCCTAGTAAATACTTTGGTAGTTTGTATAAACACACATTCAATCATACTCGATCGTCCAAGAACTCCATATGCAATGTACCCTGCCAATGTGGAGCTCTTAATATTGGTAAAATATGAATACATTAAGAGTCTCAAGTAAAACAGCATATAATGTAAGTTATCAATCGGTAAGTTTAACACGAGATTTAACACGTGATTGTAACATACTGTAAAAATGTTTCTTGGAACAACGTCCCTTTTATTTGACGTGAAGTTAATTGGAACTATAGGACAACTGAAAGAATCTGCTTTCATGGCTGTCGTATCATGCAGTTGTAGTATTGATCCTGCAGGGCATTTTCGACTACATAGAAAGAATTAGTTACATGCGAAAACAATTAGGATAAAGAGCAAAACTTCAACTATAGCCCCCCTTTTGTTTACTTATACTAGGAAAACTCCCGCCGCGTTGTTGGATGAGCGTAATTGGTGCATTGACCTGCCATGTGTTATGCAGATTTTCTGTTGTTTTGTGAAAAATTTATTACTACGTCGATTTTTTTAAAATTAAATTAAATTAAATAAAAAATTAACTTTATTCTTTTAAGAAATCGTAAAATTGCTATTTTCATAACAAATAATTATTCGATTGCGCTCAAATTTTACACGAATATAATAATTCATAAAATTAAGGTTCTGTAAAAAAATCATTACAATAGGATAAAGCATGTAGGTGTTATAAGTGAAAGAATTGTTAAAAAAAAGAAAAAAACCGTAAAATTTCGATTTTCATGAGAAATAATTTTTCGATTGTTCTCAAATTTCACACGAATATCTTAATTCATAAAATTAAGGTTCTGTAAAAAAAATCATTAAAATCGGATTAAGCATGTAGATGTTATAAGTCGAAGAAATTTTTTAAAAATCGAAAAAAAATCGTAAATTTGCGATTTTCACTAGAAATAATTTTTCGATGGTGCTAAAAAACGTGGCAGTTCTAAGTTCAAGAGATTTCGAAGGCCCCCATAAAATTTTATCGCAATTGGAGTTTTGGTTTAGCCGGAATCGTGTGGACAAACAGACAAAAATACAGAAAAAAAAAACATTTCGGATTTTTTCTCCCGTGTGGGGAAATGAAATCTTCGCTTCGCTCGCTACGCTCATCCAAAAAATGAAACTGTTACGTTTGTAACAAGGAATGAATAATAAATTAAGTATTTGGTATTGAACATTCATTTACATGATATGAAATAACACTCGCAGCACATCTTGTTCTCTGCCCGTCCAATGTCACAATGTCCGACGAGGCCTCTCCCTCGACCTGACGTCATGATCATGATATTCGACCTATCGATATGTTTTGGTCGAATATCATGACATCTCCCTTCTTACATTCTTCCAAAAGCAGAACATAATTAATATACCATACAATAAACTAGGGAAACGCCAAAGTCGTTGCTAGACGAGTGAGAGAGCCATGTGTTGAGTACCCGGGAACATTTGCATTAGAGTTAGATAATTATATTGTGGTATAAATAAAAGTGTTTTTAAGTTTAGTTTGTATAAGGGCACGTCAACTGTAAGGCCATAATGCGCCACTCTAGCCTATGATAGGCTAGGGAGGCCTATAGGTAGGGGGGAGAAAAGTAATTTTAGCGGGTACTCAACACAAGGCTCACTCACTCGTCTAAGAACGACTTTGGCGTTTCCCTAGTATAATCTTTACACAAACATTTGTGGTCACAGACCCTTGTTGAACAGATAGGCAACCCCCCCAGGCTAAATGGAACGGCCGGTGTATGACCCGTAGAACAGGTATTTCCTCCAGCGTCAATGTATGAAAAATTAAAGACGATTCCGTCTGGGCCCGGGGTAGAATTGGCCCAGAGCACGGCTCTGCTAATCGTAAAAGTCGATTCAAGAGAAAAAGTCCACCTAGCAAACATCAGCCAATAAGAGGGAAGTATATTATACTCCCCAAAACTAGAGGCGAGCTCTGACAATCGTCGTCGGGGACACCTCCCCCTTCCTTTGACGACCTCCCCGACTACGTGGCTGGTTCTGACCAGCATGGGCCCCTCTTCCCCATCCCCTAGGCTAGAGTGGTGCATTATGACCTAACGGTTGACGCGTCGTTAACCCAAATAACCCTTCCGCCCCCCCCCAAAAAAAAGAGATTAAGGCCTAGGCAAACAGAGAATTGGTTTGAAGTTTTTTGGTTTCAGGGTGCGTCAACCGTTTATGTTGTCGCTGTCGCCGTCTTTGTTATGAAAAAAGGCTTGTCCCATACGTCCCAATTAAGTTTTAGTTTGGATTAAGGGTGCGACAACCGCTTGGTCAAGGTAAATCCCATGCTGGTGCTGGTCAGAAATAGCCACGGGTAAAGGTGAAAGAAAAGGGAGGGTTCTCTAGTCGTGGTCGTCATCGTCTTTGTCTTCGTTCGTTTTGTCCTTTTCGTCGTCGTTGGGAAGGTCGTCAGAGAATATGGGGGGGTCCCCGCCGACGACTGCCGGAGCTCTTATTCTAGTTTCGGGAACTAATATACTTCCCTACTTACCAGCTGATGTTTGCGAGATAAAATACGTCTCTTTCCTCGCCTTTAACGATTAGTAAACAGAGCCATGTTACAGAATGACAGAAGCCCTGCATAACAAAAAAACAAAAACAAAATTCTAAACATCGACTTGGTTCATCTCATAGATATTACTGATCGCGAACTTCCACTGGCTGTGTTCTATTTTACTAATGGATATTTTAAACATTTGCAATCTAGATTCAAATTTTTCAAATTTTTATTTCTTGTGAGCTTAAATCGCAACGGATATTGCTCATTTTGTTAGCAGTTCTGAGTTAGATGGTCACGGATGTCTGTTTAAAATTTCAGCTCAATCTATTTGGCCGTTTGGCCGTATGAGCCCGGACAAACAGACATTTAACATACAGACAATGGTCACGGCCAAGGCCCGATCGAGTAGCGTTAGGAAAGACTACGTTTGCTGCGCTCACTCGTCTAAAAAACTTGCACACGTCATATGAAGATTACATTCGTTTAAACATCTCTGAGCGACACGTATGATAATGGATGGTTGGCGTTGGGGTTGACAGCTGTCTTGTGAAATACACATCCTATTTATTATCTAGGTGCCCGTTAGGGCGCCGCAGCCAAGCCGCGGTGCGCTACACACTCAAGCACCTTATACACCAAGCAGAGTTGGGGTGATTTCGAGGTGTTACCCAGCCGTCATGTAACGTGATGTGAACTTGAAAACTATCACAATCGAGGGGATTTAGGTACCTGACAACACATGCCAAATTTTATTGGGGTACGACCATTCCTTCTTGGTGAAAAAATGGCTTGAAACATGCTCAAAATCACTTTAAGGATGTTAGCTACTGCTACTGCTACTACTGCTAACATCTAATACGTCGGCCCGCGATTCTGACCAGACGGGTGGGACTACAATGTTCATATTTTACATGGACATTAAGGTTATAGAAATATAGTCTCTTTTGAAAAAAAAAGTTGAAAAAGTTTGTTGGAAGGCTTCCAAATAAGGGTTTTAAAATAAGCCTTAAACACTAGGCATACAATCAACAAGTAACCATAGTTACTTGACACTTGTTGACGGTATAAGCAGAGTTAGGCGGGAAAGTGCGATACGTTAACAAATGGCGGACATTTTAAATTTTGCTTCTATGTGTGAAACGAGAAAAGTTGTCATTATACTCTCATAAAACAAATCAGAAACCGTCCCTGGCCTAGACCCAGATGTAGAAAATTATTTAGTATAATGCAAAAGTGTAGGTCTAAAGTTCCATTAGGCTATAGGACTAGATAAAATAAGTACTTACATTACATGTTTGACAAGCCCTAGGCCTTTCTTAGCCAATCCTAGGCCAGCACAACATTGTTCTGCCCGGTGGTTCTGCCACACAATACACACAAACACAATGTCGAACGAAGCAAGGTGTCGAATAATATGAGCTTGCTCATCTGTTTGTTTACATAATTGCAACAATCAAATCATTTCATGCAACTCGTCTTTCGATTGGCCCGCGTTTATGAAGGCACTGCCATCTAGAATAAACATAGAACTTTTTCGAGCTCTTTGCAATACGCAAATCTTTTTAAAGTGTTTGGATTTCGTGATACTCTTTCAACTCACAACCCATGACGTTTTCCACGATACCGTTCAAGAATACCAATTCCTTCGAAAACGAAAACGACTTCGATTTCAAATTGCGTTTTCAACTCATCTCCCACGAACTCAAGAATTGGGGTCCAGTCCTTATACCGTCGTTATACCATGGTTATACCACCTATACCCAGGATGTACATGAATCAACTTTGATAAAATTATTATATTTTAACATATAATTTTGCAATGGAACTTGAAAAAGTAATGAGATCACACACATAACAAAAACTTGTAGAAATACAGCCAAACCTTACACACTCAAAAGAAATGAGATCTAAAAAAAGGGCCAAGCTCATCTACCCTTCCACATTTGCGCAATCTTAATTCATAAACGTACAGTGTCCCATAACAGCATCCTCGAAAAGCTTGGCGAAATAAAATTTTCATGTTATTACGTTTAAATTAATTGGAAAAAAGAACTTGGATAAACTATTTCGTTTAAATTAATAATCGCAAATTCTATTTTGCCAAGCTTTTCGAGGATGCTGTTATGGGACACTGTACGTTTATGAATTAAGAATGCGCAAATGTGGAAGGGTAGATGAGCTTGGCCCTTTTTTTAGATCTCATTTCTTTTGAGTGTGTAAGGTTTGGCTGTATTTCTACAAGTTTTTGTTATGTGTGTGATTTATACATACCTATGAGTGAGTGTTTCATAATTTTTTGTCACCTTAAGAATGTAGTCTTTATAACGAGTTGTTGCAACCCTCATTTATTGGTCAAATTGTTCTATTAGTTAATATCTTGTGGTGTTCAATGGGTGTTAAAATTAATTTTTCAGTTAATATATTAATTGTTAATAAATTCTTTAGGATCTCATAGTTTCTTACAAGCTAAGTGTACCGCATATGTTATTTCGTAGGGCTAGAACTTGGAAGTTCCACAGACATTCACGGCTTTCACGCATAGGCTCTTTTTACTAATATTTATTTGACAGTATTACAGTATTTGACAACTATTTAAAAGTTTTCTGACATTGGTAATCTAGGTGCCCGTTAGGGCGCCGCAGCCAAGCTGGCTTCACACAGGCTCCTTAAACAGCAATCAAAGTTGGGGTGATTTTGAGGTGTCACTCAGCCGTCATCGATGTGATCTTGAAAACTATCAAAATCGGGGGGATTTAGGTACCTGACAACACATGCTAAATTTGGTTGGGGAACGAGCATTCCTTCTTGGTGAAAACATGGCTTGAAACATGCTCAAAATCACTTTACGGATGATTTAAGGATTCTGACCAAACGGGTAGGGCTACCAAGTTCATATGATGTAGTACCATTTGAAAGAAACGGTTGAAAAAGTATGCTGTAAGGCTTCCAAATAAAGGTTTCAATATAAGCCTATTTCAGGCATATAATCAACAATTGACAATGATCATCTACATTGTATACAAAAAGCAAGTCTTTGGACCACATGATATTTTACATTCTGTTGTTTATTGGTAATACCATAGCTATTTAATCGACTTCGATAAAATTATTATATTTTAACAAATAATTTTGCAATGTAACTTGAAAAAGTAATGAGATCCCACAAATAATAAAAAACTTGTAAAAATACAGCCAAACCTTACACAATCAAAAGCTATGAGATCAAAAGAAATGCCAAGCTTATGTACCCTCCTACATTTACCTTCCTACATTAATTTTCATAAATTCACTTTGCCCTGTGACTGCATCTTTGCAAAGCTTGACCAAATAAATTTGCACGAACTTTTACATACAATAGTTGCAAATAAAATTTTGCACGGATGCAGTCACAGGGCAAAGTGAATTTATGTATTAAGATTGCGAAAATGTATGAGGATACATAAGCTTGGCATTTCTTTTATTAGATCTCATTGCTTTTGATTATGTATGGTTTTTCTGTATTTTTACAAGTTTTTTTGTTATTTGTGGGAATTCATTGACATTAACATTGACCCCGTGTTCAGCAGGCCATCTGTTTGCAAATATATTGGTTTTTAAATTTATAGATTTAATGTATGTTTTCAAGAAATTGATGCTACTGGCATGATTTTACTGTTTTGTGTCTGAACGTATCCTTTGTTTGTGTCATATTATTATTTGCTAAAACGAAGTCTATAACTCATCGTTGACGAAGACTGCAGTTCTTGCAATGTGTTATTGTTTATAAATATTTATTTTTTATATTTGTCCTGTGCTATTTTAATGAATTCTGAAACTAAACATGGTATAAACATGGTATCTAAACAATGTTTCTTTTGTTAACAGCAATTATTTAAACCTTGTAGTGTTATTAACATTGTTTGGTTTCAGTTCTTGTTCGATGTTTGTCAGTATCAGATGCCGACCAAGCCTGGCGTCCAGTTCCTGATGACGGGCTGCAAGAAGGAAGATATCACTGTACAAGATGTCCCTCTAGCTTCAAGAACAAGCGCAATTTAACAACACACGTGAAAGATGACTGTGGACGACAAGAACCACACATTTGTCTAGTTTGCAACAAGAAGTTTCGCCAAAAAAATCATCTTATTACACACATGAATCACGAGTGTGGAGACGAACCACGATCTGTCTGTAAAAAGTGTGGGAAAGAAATTCAAACATATGAGCAGCTTGTATGAACATGTGAAATACGTGTGCGGTAAAGATCCCCAGTTTAAATGTCCTCACTGTGCTTATCGTACTCATCGTAAAAGTAATTTAATTCAGCATATGAAGAGAAAGCACTTATAAAATGCCTTAGTTATAATACAGTATTAAGAAGAGCTATTAGTTTCTATAAAAGGGTATACGGATGGAAGTAAATATATTGGTTTGTCTGCTACAGAAGAACAGATGAGCTTGTGTGTTGGAATATCAGATATCTTTGAAATTATTTGCAATGAAGCAGAAGATGTTGCCATAACAGTGGCGAGTTTCAAGTAACATGGTATTTTTAGAACTTTTGGACTACATCCTGCAATGAAATGTTTACATTTTATTTAAACCTGTATCCGTTGTTGCTTGCAATTTATTATGTTTAAGAGTCTTTGGGCACTGGAAACATTTTTACCTATGTAATAATATTATAAACTACATTATTGCAAAACATGTATTGCAAAATTGGACAATTATTTAAAAAAAAAAATGTTCACACGAAATCATTGATCTCCAATTATTATTTTCAGTAATAGAAGTGGGACTTGCTTACATTTAATTTTTTCGAAGTAGGCCTAGACTGTGGTACTTCTCTCTAAGTGCGATTCAATTGTGATTGAAATTTAATTAGTTCACAAAGGAAGTTATTTGTTATTAATTATACTTGGAAAGTTACAAAAAGAAAAGGTATCCTTTAAATGGTTCAAGAAATTTGGAGATAAAAATAAATGACGGAGATGAATGTATACAATTGTTTTGGACATTCATTTAAAAAAATACAACTGTATTGGAACATGGAAATAATAGATTTATTTATTTCAACTGCACATTTTCAATTTTTTCAATTTATGATTATTGTTTCAAATCTGCTATATTACAGAAGATTTCGCCTTCCTTCGACTGGCGATGGCAGCTCGCCGTTTTAAGCAAGCGAAGCTGAGCCTCAGCAAATAATCTGGACACAATCTGTTTATTTATTTTGTACATTTTTATTCAAAACAAACTTATTTTGTGAATGATTATTAGATAATACGAGCACAGCGCCGCGATAGAATAGTCTCATGGCTCACAAGCGCCTCTCCCGTCCCATCTGCTCGCGTGCATCGCTTCCCGAGGCGTATCTCATCCTACCTGCTGGCCTGCTGGCGTACTTGATCGCTCGGTAGTACACTCTCCCGTCCCATCTGCTCGCGTGCATCGCTTCCCGAGGCGTATCTCATCCTACCTGCTGGCCTGCTGGCGTACTTGATCGCTCGGTAGTACACTCTCCCGTCCCATCTGCTCGCGTGCATCGCGAAGTGAATACATGTTTTACAGCTACGGGAAAGTATATCTGGTCTGTTTTTGTGCTGGTAGTACACCTAGAAAACTGTGTTTGAACCCGCGAGCTCAACCAGTCGTTTGACCTCGCCAGTTATAGGCGCATGTGCAGGAAATAAATTAAGAATCCACCTGTTAGCCAGGCAGATAGAAATTTTCGATTCTCACTGGTTTGAAGAATAGGCCGAATAATTACAATGTGTATATCTCACCTACAAAAATTTGTGGAATCAAATGAGTGTTTATACCGCCTTTAACATACTTTTTATATCTAGTACAGTTATCTGTAGAGGGAAAAGGAATTGACGACTTGAATTGTACCCGCCTCCTGACGTCACGAGACAACATGGCGGAATTAGTTGGTACAAATCCACATTTCGCAAGTAGACGCCTGCTTCACGGCGCAACACTTATCACGCTCTAACTTTTATTCTATTCATTATTTGGGCAATATTTAAATGAATAATATTTAGCAAATATATAATTCTTTGTAATAGCGATTATTTCGATTTTTTTGACACAGTCGTTAGCTTGTTATAACAATGTACGCATCATACATGTGAAAATTATCAATGATTAAAGTTTTCTCAATAATTTATTTGACAAAAAACTACTGATCGGATTTCGACAAGACCTCTTTAAAAATATGCATCAGACTGTTTAGACAAGAAATAAACTAACTTTCTAGATAGAAAGTGCACTGAACGAAACTTTCAGCATAGAGTAATATGCAGTGTATGTGTTTTTATCTAAAATACGCACTCTTGACGTGCGGATGAGCCGTTAAAAAAGTGCACGCTGCATATTACTCTATGCTGTAAATTTTCGTTCAGTGCACTTTCTATCTAGAAAGTTAGTATATTTATTGTCTAAACAGTCTGATGCATTTTTACAAAGAATTCTTGTCGAAATCCGATCAGTAGTTTTATGTCAAATTAATTAATGAGAAAACTTAAGTCATTGATAATTTTCACTTGTGTGATGCGTACATTGTTATAGCAAGCTAACGACTTTGTCAAAAAAATCAAAATAATCGCTATTACAAGGAATGATATGTTTGCTAAATATTATTCATTTAAGTATTGTCCAAATAATGAATAGAATAAAAGTTAGAGCGTGATAAATGATGCGCCGTTCAGCAGGCGCCAACTTGCGAAATGAGGATTTATACCCAATACTAGTCACGTGACCTATCGATCGTTTTAAGCTCCGCCCATTTCGAGTCGTCAATTGTAACAAATTAAAACAAGTTTTAAATATTAACCTTTAAATATTATTATGTAATTCGCACCCTTTAATGACGCACATTAAAAATTGTGCTGAAGATGTTTCTACAGAATCTCATAGTTTCCTTTATGTTTAGTAATTCAAATTCTAGAAGTTGTGTTTGGAAGCTCCACACACATTCACGGTTTTCTCGCAAACGCTCTTTCCACTAATATTTTTTTGCCAGTTTTTAATGTCTTTGGAATGATTCCCCTCTGCCATGCTGATTCCCATGTTCAGCAGGCCATATTATATTTGCAAATGTGTTGGTATTAGCAATTAAATAAAATTATGTATGTTTTCATGAAAATGATGCTATTTGCTTGATATGACCGTTCGTGTCTGAACGTTTCCTTTGTTTGGGTCACTGTAGAAGTTGCTGAATCGACGTGTGTAGCGCATTGTTGACGTAGAGTTCTTCTATTTCAGCAGGCCGTAAAATGTTCTTATATATATTTGTAGCAAAAATTAAATAAACTTATGTATGTTTGTAAGAAATAGATTCCTTGAATAATTTTATCGTTTGTGTCTGAATTATCCTTTTGTTTGTGTCATTTTATAAGTTGCTACGACAGTGTATACAACAGCCAGCATAACCAGAGCATAACGCATCGTTGGCGTACTGAGATATTGCAATGTGTGTTAATGTATTAATTATTAATTTTTATATAGGTCCTGTGCCATTCTAATGAAATATGAGACATTATTAACATATTATTTACGCAATGCCTTGAAAATGGAAACAAATTTTGCATTTGTCATTAAGCTTAACAACGTTTCTAGTCGATGTTACTTTTGTAATCAGTATTTAATCAAACCACGTAGAGTTATTAACATAATGATTTTGGTTTCAGTTCCAGCTCGATGTTTGTCAGTATCAGATGCCGACCAAGCCTGGCGTCCAGTTCCTGCTGACGGGCTGCAAGATGGAAGATATCACTGTACAAGATGTCCCTCTAGCTTCAAGAACAAGGGTGGTTTAACACGACACATGAAAGATGACTGTGGACGACAAGAGCCGCACAAGTGTCTAGTTTGCAACAAGAAGTTTAGCCAAAAAAATAATCTTAACACACACATTAAGCACGAGTGTGGAGACGAACCACGACTTGTTTGCAAGAATTGTGGAAATAAATTCAAACATACGAGCAGCTTGTATGAACATGTGAATCATTTGTGCGGCAAAGAGCCCCAGTTTAACTGTCCTCACTGTGCTTATCGTGCGCATCGTAAGAGTAATTTAATTCGCCATATTAAAAAGCATTCATAATGATTCGTTATGATACTGTATTAAGAAGAGCTTTTAAGTTTTGAATGGGTATACGGACTGTAGTGAATATATCGGTTTGTCGGCTTCAAAAGAAAAGATGAGCTAGAATGTTGGAATCTTGGGTATCTTTGAAATTTTTGGGGGATCTACCACATCTCTACAATGAAGCACAAGAGCTGCAATTAAAGTTGCGAGTGTCAAGGAACAGCGTATTTTTTTAGAACCTCATGACTTAATCCACGATAAAACATTTCCATTTTATTTATACACTTCAACCGTTGAGCTTCAACAGCTGTTGTTCCTTATATTTTATTATGTAAAGACTCTTTGGTTACTGGAAACATTTTTGCCCTTGTTATTGCAATATACTTATAAATAACTTTTATGCAAATGAGTTTAGCAAAATAAGAGTGATGTTGAAAAGAATAAAAAATCTATGTTCTCACGAAATCATTTCTATCCAATTATTATATTTATTTGTAGGAGTGGGACACCCACACTTTATTGTTGTTAAAAAATATTCCATGGAACTTTTCGTCGTTCCAAGAAATATTTGCACAGTATGTTATATGTTGTTTAATGTCATGTTAAACTTTCCTATTAATAACGTTACTTTTAATTACTTTTACTTGAGCCTATTATGAATTTTTGTTTCACCAATATTATTAGCTCCGCTTGAGGCGTCTTGAATGTACGGAGATCTTGGGCGATTGGGTTTGATTGACTTTTTAATTAAACAAACGACGAAAGTATTTAAAGACTTGAACACGTCATACGGAGATATAATCGTCTAAACTTTTCTGAATGACTCGTATTATTTTGGATGGTTGGCGTTGACACTGTCGACTTGGAAAATGCCCACCACATTGTATTATTAAACAGACCTTATCAATGAGTGTACCCTTATTTTTGTCACCTTATGAATATAGCCTTTCTAACGAGCTGTTTCAGTCCACATCATTTATCAAATCAATCTATTAATATTTTGTGGTGTTAAGATTAAATCTACCATTAAGATATTAATTGTTGATAAATTCTTTTGAACCCCATTGTTTTTTACAACTCATGTATTATGTCACTTGGGTTTGTAAAGTTTCACACACTTTCACGGCTTTCACGCATACGCTCTTTTAATATTTATTTGTCAGTTTCAAATGTCCCGTGAACACTTTCCAGCTATTTTAAAGACATTCTGTCATTGATCATATCATTAAAATCAACATTGACCTCATATTCAGCAGGCCATTATGTATGCAAATATGTTGGTATTAAAATTTCAATAAATTTAGGTATGTTTTCAAGAAATGTATGCTCCTTGCATGATTTTACCGTTTGTGCCATTGTTTTATTTACTTAAACGACGTGTATAGCACATTGTTGACGTAGACTTGCGTTCTTGCATCGTGTGTTAATTTAAATATTTATTTTTCATATAGGTCTTGTGCCATTCTATTGAATTGTGATACTTCTAATAATAACAAAAAAATGCTTTGCTTTCAGTTCTTGCTCGATGTTTGTCTGAATCAGATGCTGACCAATCCTGGCGTCCAGTTCCTTATAGCACACTGCAGCTAGCTTCAAGATACTACTGTACAAAATGTTCCTCTGGCTACAAGCAGAAGAAAGATTTAACACGACACGTGAAAGATGACTGTGGACGACAAGAACTACACATTTGTCTAGTTTGCAACAAGAAGTTTCGCCAAAAAAATAATCTCATTACACACATGAAGCACGAGTGTGGAGACGAACCACGACTTGTTTGTAAGAATTGTGGAAAGAAATTCAAACATATGAGCAGCTTGTGTCAACATGTGAATTACTTGTGCGGTAAAGAGCCCCAGTTTAACTGTCCTCACTGTGCTTATCGTGGTCATCGTAAAAGTTATTTAATTCAGCATATTAAAAAGCATTTATTATGATTCGTTTTAATACAGTACTAAGATGAACAGATGAGCTGGTGTGTTGGAATCTTAGATATCTTTTAATGGAATCTACCAAATATCTGCAATAAAGCTCAAGAGTTGTCATTTAAGTGGCGAGTGTCAAGAAGCAATATATTTTAAGAACTTCAGGACTACATCCTACAATAAAATGTGTTTTATATTTTTTTTACATATGTATCCGTTGTTGCCTGTTTTTTTTTTTTTTTTAATTTTGTATATACCCTTTGGACACTTGAAACATTTTTACATCTGTAAAACTAATATAAATTACGTTAATGCAAATAAATATTGCAAATTTTGACAATTCTTTAAAATGAAATCAGTGTTCACACGAAATCATTGATCTCCAATAAATATTTTCATAAATAGGAGTGGGACTAGCTAACACATTGATGGAAAGTATTCTTTGGAACTTTTCTCTTAGAACAATTCAATATTAATTGTTATTCAATTATTTCACAAAATAAATTGTATTTTTAACTAGAAAGTAACAGTACGTTTTGTTCCAAAGAAATGTGCAAAGAAGTATATTAAGCCTTTGAATAGTTGTCGAAATATAAAAATAAATGAATTAAAGATGAATGAATAGAATTGTATTGACTATTCATTTTATAGCAAATGCAGCTCGTCCAATCCGCTCGCATGCATCTCTTCCCGAGACGTATCTAGGTGCCTGTTAGGGCGCCGCAGCCAAGCCGCGGTGCGCTACACACTCAAGGCACCTTATACACCAAGCAGAGTTGGGGTGATTTCGAGGTGTTACCCAGCCGTCATGTAACGTGATGTGAACTTGAAAACTATCACAATCGAGGGGATTTAGGTACCTGACAACACATGCCAAAATTTTATTGGGGTACGATTATTCCTTCTTGGTGAAAAAATGGCTTGAAACATGCTCAAAATCACTTTAAGGATGTTAGCTACTGCCTACTACTGCCTACTACTGCCTACTACTGCTAACATCTAATACGTCGGCCCCGCGATTCTGACCAGACGGTGGGACTACAATGTTCATATTTTACATGGACATTAAGGTTATAGAAATATAGTCTCTTTTGAAAAAAAAAGTTGAAAAAGTTTGTTGGAAGGCTTCCAAATAAAGGTTTTAAAATAAGCCTTAAACACTTGGCATACAATCAACAAGTAACCATAGTTACTTGACACTTGTTGACGGTATAAGCAGAGTTAGGCGGGAAAGTGCGATACGTAAACAAATAGCGGACATTTAAAATTTTTCTTCTTTGTGTGGAACGAGAAAAGGTGTCATTATACTCTCATAAAAACAAATCAGAAACCGTCCCTGGCCTAGGCCCAGATGTGGAAAATTATTTATAATGCAAAAGTGTAGGTCTAAAGTTCCATTTGGCTATAGGACTAGTAAAATTCATACTTACATTACATGTTTGACAAGCCTAGCCAACCCTATGCCAGCACAACATTGGACTGATATGAACTTGCTTAACTGTTTGTTTACATATTGCAACAATCAAATCATTTCATACAACTTGTCTTTCGATTGGCCCGCGTTTATGAAGGCACTGCCATCTAGAATAAATATAGAACTTTTTCGAGCTCTTTGCTATACGCAAATCTTTTTAAAGTGTTTGGATTTCGTGATACTCTTTCAACCATAGACATCCTATATAATTGGCTAGACCAGCAGTCGGTGGTCCACTTCCGGTACAATTAGAAGCCATCTTAAAATGACAGTTTACATGTTAATCAAATGGGAGCGATTTGTGGCCAAATAGTTCTCAAGATTGCCGCCAGGTTGACAGGTAAGCATACTAGCCTTTAACACCAAATGATTACTAAATTCCCTTATGCAATCACTTCGTATTGTTTCTTTTGTTTAATACCATGCTGCACAGGCTAAAACCATATCAAACAATCCAGTAAAATACTTTATTGCATTAAAAAAGCATAAATTAAAACACCAAATCGCCATCTTGAAATGGGCCGGTTGAGTCTTCAATTTGCTACGCTCGCGCCTGTGCGGAGGTATAGGAGACTGCTAATCTAGCCTACTATAGGGGTTTAATTAATATCAATGCTTTCAACTCACAACCCATGACGTTTTCCACGATACCGTTCAAGAATACCAATTCCTTCGAAAACGAAAACGACTTCGTTTCAAATTGCGTTTCAACTCATCTCCCACGAACTCAAGAATTGGGGTCCAGTCCTTATACCGTCGTTATACCATGGTTATACCACCTATACCCAGGATGTACATGAATCCGGGTCTAGATATTTTACATCCTATATTGTTACTGCTAATACCATAGAATTTAAATCAACTTTGATAAAAATATTATATTTTAGCAAATAATTTTGTAATGGAACTTGAAAAAGTAATGAGATCACACACATAACAAAACTTGTAGAAATACAGCCAAACCTTACACACTCAAAAGGAATGAGATCTAAAAAAGGGCCAAGCTCATCTACCCTTCCACATAAACGTACAGTGTCCCATAACAGCATCCTCGAAAAGCTTGGCAAAATAGAATTTGCATGTTATTACGTTTAAATTAATTAGAAAAAAAGAACTTGGATAAACTATTACGTTAAATTAATAATCGCAAATTCTATTTTGCCAAGCTTTTCGAGGATGCTGTTATGGGACACTGTACGTTTTATGTGGAAGGGTAGATGAGCTGGCCCTTTTTTAGATCTCATTCCTTTTGAGTGTGTAAGGTTTGGCTGTATTTCTACAAGTTTTTGTTATGTGTGTTCTCATCCTACCTGCTGGCCTGCTGGCGTACTCGATCGCTTGGTATAACCTTGTAGCAGTATTTCACATTTTAAAATTATTTTATGAAACTGTAATAGAACATTTATCTCCAATGCACCTACAATCCAGATGCAATGAAGTTGCCCGTCTCGGTAGCTTAGGCGTAAATCTCCTGACCGGCAATTTAGAGACCGGGGTTCGATACCCCGCTGAGATGGATTTTGTAATATCAAATTAATAATATATATAGAATATCAAATTAATAATATATATATATTAGTACTTAAGTCAGAAATTAAGTACTAATAAAGTACTAACATAACAGCGTCATAGTCCCCTACTATAATGCCGAAGTTAAACATCACATACTTAACTCTAGGGTTACAGAGATGGTTTGCATTTTCCAAGTTAATTTCGTTTGTAGTCTAATATAGGTAGTGCAATCTGCTCTACACACGTTATTAACAATGTACAAATCAGATCAAAAAAATTAGACAGTTTTAAATTGGTGGCTGCATAGCTCAGTTGGTAAGAGCATAGACCGGAAAGCTTCGGTCCCGGGTTCGATCGATATATGTATGTTTAACTTTGGTTTTCATAGTAGGCGACTATGACGCAGATATGTTAGTACTTTAGACAAAAATTAAAAAAGTGACTACACCGGGGATCGAACCCGGAATCTTAGCTGTCCGAGCTAAAAAAAAATAATATATATATGTTTTAACTATCTTGACGATAAATATTACGCACAGTTTTATAGAAAACAACTATTAATCCCAACGTTTCAGAAAAACTATGTTTCCATTTTCAATGGAAGGGTAAAACAAAAATTCAATAAAACAACAGCATTATAAAAATAAACAAATAGAAACAAAAAAAAACACCATTTTGCAAACATAGAAAATTTCTAAGATCCAGTTGCAGTGAACCTTAAATCAAATCACTTGGATGCATTGTGAGTGTGACTTCTTGTGACCATTTCACATCCAAACACCTCAATAAAAAAGTTATTTGTATAGGAGTATGTAAATAAATACTTATCCCAGACAATATAAAGCTAGAGGTCATCACAAAGTTTTTATTATAAATTATAATGTAAAATGCTATATGTGTCTGGAAATAAAACTTCCTTATTTACTTACTTCTAGCAGGCCTATCGGTGTCTTCATGTCTTGGTACACAGGTTGGCCCAGTCTCATTCTTTTCAATAGCTGCAATATGACTTCTAGTATAATTCTGTTGGATTCTTCATCTCTAGACAAAATGGTTGGGTCCGTCCGGACCGTCCCACGTTCGTCTAGAACTACAGTCACTCTATCAGTCGTTGTACCGCTTTTCTTGACCAACCTCTCAATCAAAGCAGGCTTCCACGATTGAGCCAAACGTTTGCCATCGTCTCGTTTGTAAAGATTGAGTGGGCGCTTCTCAATTTCCTCTGCCTCTCTGACTGATGCACGTACCGGTGCTCGCTCAACAACGCGACGGGACTTTAGCGTTTCCTAGTTTTAGTTTTCTCAACAGTAATAATTGAATCCTTGTAGTGTTATTAACATACTGATTTTGGTTTCAGTTCCAGCTCGATGTTTTATCATATCTGATGCTGACCAAGCCTGGCGTCCAGTTCCTGATGATGGAAGATTTCACTGTTTAAGATGTCCTTGTAGCTACAAGATCAAGAGTTATTTAACAAGACACGTAAAAGATGACTGTGGTCGACAAGAACCACACGAGTGTTTAGTTTGCAACAAGAAGTTTAGCCAAAAAAATCATCTCCTTACACACACAAAGCACGAGTGTGGAGGTGAACCACGACTTGTCTGTAAAAATTGTGGAAAGAAATTCAAAATTATTGGCAGCTTGTATCACCATGAGCATTACATTTGCGGTAAAGAGCCCCAGTTTAAGTGTCCTCACTGTGCTCATCGTACTCATCGTAAAAGCGATTTAATTCAGCATATGACGAGAAAGCACCAATAATGCCTTAGTAACAATACAGTATAAAGACGAGCTATTAGTTTTTGAATGGGTACGGACTGTTGTTAATATACCGGTTTGTCTGCTACCGAAGACCAGATGAGCTGGTGTGTAGGATTCTTGTCTATCTTTGAAATTATCAGGGAATCTTCCAAATCTCTGCAATGAAGCTCAAGTAAGTCGCCATTGAAGTGGCGAGTGTTAAGTAACAGCATACTTTTCAGAACCTCTTGACTACATCCTGCAATGAAGTGTTAACAATCTTAACATATTTTAATTTACACACGATTGTAACAGTTGTTGCTTGTCTTTTATTACTTGAGGACTGTTGGCACTGGAAGCATTTATGCCTGTATAATTGCACTACTATTATAAATAACGTTACTGTTACTTCGAAAAAGGTTTTGTTTAAATAAGACGATTATTTTTTTCAAAATCAATGTTCCTACGGTATTATTGATCTCCAAATATTTACTCCCAGCTAACTTTGTTTGAAAAATTAAAATGTACTATGGAACTTTTCTCTTCGTGTCGTTTAATTGTGATTGCAATTCAATTAGTTCAATAAAGAAGTTATTTGTTGTTAATTAAACTTGAAAATTAACAGTTTGTATGTGCCATAAAAATTCATCTTGTAAATGGTTTACAAATAAATGAATAAAAGATGAATGAATAAACAAAATAAAAAAAATTTTATCGTGTTGTTGTGTCTAAAAATGCAACTGTAATAGAACAGAAAAATAATATATTTGTTTAAAATAAACATTTTCATTTAAAACAAAGAAATTCGTTTTTATAACTGCTATATTTCGCCTTTCTTTGACTGGTGGTGGTGGCTTGCCGCATGAGGCTGAGCCTCACCATATAATTGGCATGTTATAGTTATTATTTCTATGACATACCATATAATAATTGTAAAGTTTAATCACCCTAGGGTCAAAACCTTCAAAGTCCATGAAAGTTGGCTGAATGTTAAGGGTACCTTTAATAAAACAGCAAAAAAGTGTTCATTTTTTTGCGGGACATAACCTCACTATCACCATTAGATGTCGGTTACTACACTATTGTCAATTTTGCACTAGATTGCTGGCTACACTATTGTCAAACAAACCACCATATGCCAAATGAGGTATTCCCCCCCAAAAATTACATTTTTCGTGTTGCAGCACCTTCATTAGAAAACTTTCATCCAGTTGCTGGATTTCAAAATATCCCAGAGGTCTATGGCAAGCCTAGCCAACCTATGCAGCACACATTGACTGATATGAACTTGCTAATTTGTTTACATAATTGCAACAATCAAATCATTTCATACAACTTGTCTTTCGATTGGCCCGCGTTTATGAGGCACTGCCATCTAGAATAAATATAGAACTTTTTCGAGCTCTTTGCTATACGCAAATCTTTTTAAAGTGTTTGGATTCGTGATACTCTTCAACCATAGACATCCTATATAATGGCTAGACCAGCAGTCGTGGTCCACTTCCGGTACAATTAAAGCCATCTTAAAATGACAGTTTACATTTAATCAATGGAGCGATTGTGGCCAAATAGTTCTCAAGATTGCCGCCAGGTTGACAGGTAAGCATACTAGCCTTTAACACCAAATGATTACTAAATTCCCTTATGCAATCACTTCGTATTGTTTCTTTTGTTTAATACCATGCTGCACAAGCTAAAACCATATCAAACAATCCAGTAAATACTTTATTGCATTAAAAAGCATAAATTAAAACACCAAATCGCCATCTTGAAATGGGCCGGTTGAGTCTTCAATTTGCTACGCTCGCGCCTGTGCGGAGGTATAGGAGACTGCTAATCTAGCCTACTATAGGGGTTTAATATATCAATGCTTTCAACTCACAACCCATGACGTTTTCCACGATACCGTTCAAGAATACCAATTCCTTCGAAAACGAAAACGACTTCGTTTCAAATTGCGTTTTCAACTCATCTCCCACGAACTCAAGAATTGGGGTCCAGTCCTTATACCGTCGTTATACCATGGTTATACCACCTATACCCAGGATGTACATGAATCCGGGTCTAGATATTTTACATCCTATATTGTTACTGCTAATACCATAGAATTTAAATCAACTTTGATAAAAATATTATATTTTAGCAAATAATTTTGTAATGGAACTTGAAAAAGTAATGAGATCACACACATAACAAAAACTTGTAGAAATACAGCCAAACCTTACACACTCAAAAGGAATGAGATCTAAAAAGGCCAAGCTCATCTACCCTTCCACATAAACGTACAGTGTCCCATAACAGCATCCTCGAAAAGCTTGGCAAAATAGAATTTGCATGTTATTACGTTTAAATTAATTAGAAAAAAGAACTTGGATAAACTATTACGTTAAATTAATAATCGCAAATTCTATTTTGCCAAGCTTTTCGAGGATGCTGTTATGGGACACTGTACGTTTATGTGGAAGGGTAGATGAGCTTGGCCCTTTTTTAGATCTCATTCCTTTTGAGTGTGTAAGGTTTGGCTGTATTTCTACAAGTTTTTGTTATGTGTGTTCTCATCCTACCTGCTGGCCTGCTGGCGTACTCGATCGCTTGGTATAACCTTGTAGCAGTATTTCACATTTTAAAATTATTTTATGAAACTGTAATAGAACATTTATCTCCAATGCACCTACAATCCAGATGCAATGAAGTTGCCCGTCTCGGTAGCTTAGGCGTAAATCTCCTGACCGGCAATTTAGAGACCGGGGTTCGATACCCCGCTGAGATGGATTTTGTAATTTGATATCCCTCTGATATATATAGTGTATATATATATATATATATATATATTAGTACTTAAGTCAGAAATTAAGTACTAATAAAGTACTAACATAACAGCGTCATAGTCCCCTACTATAATGCCGAAGTTAAACATCACATACTTAACTCTAGGGTTACAGAGATGGTTTGCATTTTCCAAGTTAATTTCGTTTGTAGTCTAATATAGGTAGTGCAATCTGCTCTACACACGTTATTAACAATGTACAAATCAGATCAAAAAAATTAGACAGTTTTAAATTGGTGGCTGCATAGCTCAGTTGGTAAGAGCATAGACCGGAAAGCTTCGGTCCCGGGTTCGATCGATATATGTATGTTTAACTTTGGTTTTCATAGTAGGCGACTATGACGCAGATATGTTAGTACTTTAGACAAAAATTAAAAAAGTGACTACACCGGGGATCGAACCCGGAATCTTAGCTGTCCGAGCTAAAAAAAAATAATATATATATGTTTTAACTATCTTGACGATAAATATTACGCACAGTTTTATAGAAAACAACTATTAATCCCAACGTTTCAGAAAAACTATGTTTCCATTTTCAATGGAAGGGTAAAACAAAAATTCAATAAAACAACAGCATTATAAAAATAAACAAATAGAAACAAAAAAAAACACCATTTTGCAAACATAGAAAATTTCTAAGATCCAGTTGCAGTGAACCTTAAATCAAATCACTTGGATGCATTGTGAGTGTGACTTCTTGTGACCATTTCACATCCAAACACCTCAATAAAAAAGTTTATTTGTATAGGAGTATGTAAATAAATACTTATCCCAGACAATATAAACTTAGAGGTCATCACAAAGTTTTATTATAAATTATAATGTAAAATGCTATGTGTCTGGAAATAAAACTTACTTATTTAGTAACTTCTAGCAGGCCTATCGGTGTCTTCATGTCTTGGTACCACAGGTGGCTCAGTCTCATACTTTTCAATAGCTGCAATATGACTTCTAGTAATTCTGTTGGATTCTTCATCTCTAGACAAGATGGTTGGGTCCGTCCGGACCGTCCCACGTTCGTCTAGAACTACAGTCACTCTATCAGTCGTTGTACCGCTTTCTTTGACCAACCTCTCAATCAAAGCAGGCTTCCACGATTGAGCCAAACGTTTGCCATCGTCTCGTTTGTAAAGATTGAGTGGGCGCTTCTCAATTTCCTCTGCCTCTCTGACTGATGCACGTACCGGTGCTCGCTCAACAACGCGACGGGACTTTAGCGTTTTCCTAGTTTTAGTTTTGTCAACAGTAATTATTGAATCTTTGTAGTGTTATTAACATAATGATCTTGGTTTCAGTTGCAGCTCGATGTTTGTCAGTATCAGATGTCGACCAAGCCTGGCGTCCAGTTCCTGATGACGGGCTGCAAGATGGAAGATATCACTGTACAAGATGTCCTCGTAGCTTCAAGAACAAGGGTGATTTAACACGACACGTCAAATATGACTGTGGACGACAAGAACCACACGAGTGTTTAGTTTGCAACAAGAAGTTTAGCCAAAAAAATCATCTCCTTACACACACAAAGCACGAGTGTGGAGCTGAACCACGACTTGTCTGTAAAAATTGTGGAAAGAAATTCAAAATTATTGGCAGCTTGTATCACCATGAGCGTTACATTTGCGGTAAAGAGCCCCAGTTTAAGTGTCCTCACTGTGCTCATCGTACTCATCGTAAAAGCGATTTAATTCAGCATATGAAGAGAAAGCACCAATAATGCCTTAGTAATAATACAGTATAAAGACGAGCTATTAGTTTTTGAATGGGTATGGACTGTTGTAAATATACCGTTATGTCTGCTACCGAAGAAAAGATGAGCTGGTGTGTAGGATTCTTGTCTATCTTTGAAATTATTAAGGGATCTACCAAATCGCTTCAATGAAGCTCAATAAGTTGCCATTGAAGTGGCGAGTGTCAAGTTACAGCATATATTCATTATCTCTTGACTACATCCCACAATGAAGTGTTAACAATCTTAACATATTTTAATTTACACACGATTGTAACAGTTGTTGCTTGTCTTTTATTACTTGGAGACTGTTGGCACTGGAAGCATTTATGCCTGTATAATTGTACTACTATTATAAATAACGTTACTGTTACTTCGAAAAAGGTTTTGTTTAAATAAGACGATTATTTTTTTCAAAATCAATGTTCCTACGGTATTATTGATCTCCAAATATTTACTCCCAGCTAACTTTGTTTGAAAAATTAAAATGTACTATGGAACTTTTCTCTTCGTGTCGTTTAATTGTGATTGCAATTCAATTAGTTCAATAAAGAAGTTATTTGTTGTTAATTAAACTTGAAAATTAACAGTTTGTATGTGCCATAAAAATTCATCTTGTAAATGGTTTACAAATAAATGAATAAAAGATGAATGAATAAACAAAATCAAAAATTGTATCGTGTTGTTGTGTCTAAAAATGCAACTGTAATAGAACAGAAAAATAATATATTTGTTTAAAATAAACATTTTCATTTAAAACAAAGAAATTCGTTTTTATAACTGCTATATTTCGCCTTTCTTTGACTGGTGGTGGTGGCTTGCCGCATGAGGCTGAGCCTCACCATATAATTGGCATGTTATAGTTATTATTTCTATGACATACCATATAATTAATTGTAAAGGTTAATCACCCTAGGGTCAAAACCTTCAAAGTCCATGAAAGTTGGCTGAATGTTAAGGGTACCTTTAATAAAACAGCAAAAAAAGTGTTCATTTTTTTTGCGGGACATAACCTCACTATCAACCATTAGATGTCGGTTACCTACACTATTGTAAATTTTGCACTAGATGTGCTGGCTACACTATTGTCAAACAAACGACACATTATGGCCAAAATTGAGGTTATGTCCCGCCCCAAAAAATTAACAATTTTTTTCTGTTGTTTGCAAGGCCACCTTCATTCAGAAAACTTTTCAGCCATGTTGCTTCGACTTTCAAAATATCGGCCAGAGGTGGATACAATAACCTTAATTACATAGTACGACACAATCTTTTAAGCTATTGTATAATTTTATTTCAAATATACTCATTTCATTTTGTTGACTGAGATAGGTTTCTCTGTAAATGGGTACTTAATAATGCGCGCACATCACAGCTATAGAAGTCTCTCCCGTCCCATCCTCTCGCGTGCATCTCTTCCTGAGGCGTATTTCATCCTACCTGATGGCCTGCTGGCGTACTCGATCGCTCGGTAGTACACTTAAAAAACTGAGTTTGAACCGGCGAGCTCAACCAGCGGTTTGACCTTCGCCGGTTACAGGCGCATGCATAGGAACCAAATTTAGAAATCGCCTGTCAGACAGGCAGATGGAAAAGGTTCTATTCTCACCTATTTGAAGAGTAAACCGACCAATCACAACACGTATATCTCACCTACAAATAAAACGGTATCAAATTAGTGTTTAAAAGGACATTTACACTTCTCTGGATAAAAATAATTTGTGCTTCTTTTTCGAAATGATAAACACTATGTTATATTCATCGTTGTGGTTATTACTAAGATCTCAAGATTCAATACTCAGCCCTTTGTCCAGTGCCAGCTGTCTCCCCAGCTTTCGCTCATGTTGTTCCACATGGGTCCGCAGGAGAGGCTAAGCTCGGCTGCTAGTGTCGGGATGACTCCCTGTCCGCCTGCCCCTCCTCGCCAGTACTATGAGTGGAGAGCCTCTATCACCTGGGGCATGGTGCTTCAACTCTATAGGGAACCGTCACGTGACGTCACAGCTAGTAGTCACGTGGCCGCGAATCGTACTGATGGACAAGCATCAGCTCATTTTGCAAGTTAACGTCTGCAGAACGGCACAACAAATATCACGCTCTAACTTTTATTCTCTTCATTATTTGGACAAAACTTAATTGGAATAACATTTAGCAAACATATCATTCCTTCTAACAGCGATTATTTCCAATTTTTTTACACAGCCGTTAGCTTGTTATAACAATGTACGCATCACTGCCTCCTAGATGTTCGTCGTGGCTCCTCGTTACGAGGAGCCACAACGAACATCTAGGACGCAGTGGTAGCATTATAAATGTCAAAATTATCAACGCCTATAAGTCTTCTCAGCTTTCATTGACAAAAAACTACTGGTCGGATTTCGACAAGAATACTTTCTAATGTGCATCTAACTATTAAGACAATAAATAAATAAATTTGTACATAGACAAAGCACTGAACGAAAATTTACAGCATAGCGTGCAGTTATTCACGGCTCATCTGCACGTCAAAAGTGCGTATTTTAGATGAAAACACATTTCCCTGCATATTACGCTATGCTGTAAATTTTCGTTGAGTGCACTTTCTATCTAGAAAGTTAATTTATTTCTTGTCTAAACAGTCCGATGCATATTTTGAAAGAGGTCTTGTCGAAATCCGATCACTAGGTTTTTCTCAATTGAAGTTGTTTATTTAATTTAATAAAAAACAAGTAAAAGTCGTAAATTTTATTTCAATACGTACATCGATGTAACACTTTAACGTCTGCCTTAAAAATTCCAAATAATCGCTAAAAGAAGGAATGATATGTTTGCTAAATATTATTCCTGTAAATATTTGTCCCAATAATGAATAGAATAAAAGTTGGAGCGTGATAAGTGTTCGCCGTTCGTGTGCAAGCGTTACCTTGCGAAATGAGGGTTGCTTGTCCATCGGTTGGGCTCAAAGCGGAGAATACCCGGCATGCTCCTGGATGCGTGACGTAGTTGCTATAGTGCGTTTACTTGCGAGTAGAACACATTGTTCTCTTCGAGAGCGGAGTTCTTTTGTATGTCAGCTAATTGAATTCTATACAATTTCAGATTCCGAGGAGCAACACGGCCGATGATTGACAGTAGGATTAGACTAGGATGTCATAAAAATATTTAATTAATAAAGTAATAAATAATTTTATACAATACAATTGTAATGAGTATTAACTATTTAATACTTTTATTTCATTTATATTTCCAACATTCGAGAAGACACCATGTTACACAATAATAACATTCATTTCTTTATCAACAACATCTCTAAACACAGCCTTCTAGATAACTTGTACATATGAACTGCCTAGTGTATTCCAATCCACACTACATTATCCCCCCTTAAAAGAAGGGTTTCAACCGGTTGAAACGAACAACTATACGCTGTCGAAGACGTCTTCCATTGGGTCCATTTCCATCTGCTTTAATTCGGTAGGTGACGTCGGAAAGACGTTTTGAATTGCATATGGACCCACCCAAGGACAATGCAATTTTTGTGTACGTCCAGGCTTCACAACAGTATTTAACAGCCAAACACACGATCCCCTTCCTTATATTGATTTCCTGCACATCTTCGGTCGTAATAGGATTTTTGAATATTCTGTGAAACATTTAATTTTTCCCGTGTTGCTTGGTGAGCTGCTTCAAGATCATTCCTTGGTTTGAACACATAATCACTCTCTCTTGCCACTTGTTGTTGAGGTTGGCCAAACACTACATCCAGTGGTAGTTGAACTTCTCTTCCATACATAAGAAAATGTGGACTGAAGTGAGTAGATGCTTGAGGACTTGAACGATATGCCATCATAACATGTGGTAATCTGTTGTCCCAGGTGGTCTGATTTTCATTTACCCATTTGCTAAGCATTTCAAGAAGCGTTCGGTTAAAACGTTCAACCAAGCCATCACCTTGAGGATGGTACGGAGAGGTTCTTGTTTTTGTCATGCCTAACATCCGACACATCTCCTGAAACAGCCGTGATTCAAACTGTCGACCTTGATCGCTGTGGATTTCCATTGGAGCTCCAAATCGACATATGAACTCGGTAACTAGCCTTTCAGCAACAGTTTCAGCTTCTTTATTCGGAACTGCACATGCTTCGACCCATTTTGTGAAATGATCGGCCACTACTATGATGTACTTATTCTTTCTTGTTGACAAAGGCAAGGGTCCCAGTATATCAAGCGATACTCTTTGAAGTGGAAAACCTGATCCATAGCTAACTAGTGGTTCTCTCAACCCTGGTAAAGGGGCTCTGCGGCTGCAACAAGCTGTGCACCTCTTACACCATAACTCTATGTCCTCACGCATCCTGGCCAATAAAACCTTCCTCGAACCTTTTCCAAAGTTTTAGATCTCCCTAAGTGACCTCCTGTTGGTGAACTATGGAGTTCGTTTAATACCTCCGAGATCAAACTTCTCGGTAGTAGAAGCTGTAAGCTGTCTGGATGATTATCTTCTTCCCACAACCTATATACTAGTCCATTCAACCCGTGTAACAGTGGCAAAAGAGTCAATTCTTGACCTAGTTTTGTGTAATAATCCTAATTTAATTGACAATGTACAGACAATCCCTGGAATTAGTGATCATCTGGCAGTAAAAGTTGAACTGTCTCACAAAAAAATCATTACCAAAATGTTATCTAAGAAGAGCTTTAATTACAAAAGAGCAAATTGGGACCTTCTTAACGAACTTATAGCTGAACGGATGCCAACTTACTTTAACAATGATATAGAAACTTCTTGGCAGGAATGGAAGAGAGTCTTCTGGGATTGTGTAAATGACTATACCTACTTGTACATTCAATGGAAGGCAACGGGTTCCGTGGATTAGCAAGAGTATTGTTAGAAACCTGAAAACACGGGATAAATTGCATAAAACATGGAAGAAAAGTGGTAATGATCAAGACTGGCACAACTATACCACACACCGGAACAAAGTTAAGACTGAAATACGCAATGCCCACAATAAATACATTTGGAATTTATCCACATCTAATTCTAAACAATTATGGAAATATATACATTCTAAAAATGGATCTTCAGCTCCTCTCCATTTTAAAGTCCATGGCGTGCTTGAATCGAACCCTAAAAAGTTATCTGAAGCATTTAATAATAATTTCAAATTAAATTTTACTCCTGCTTCTGATGGTGCAACTGAATCACCAGATATTTACCAAAATACTGTGCCGCTAGAAACACCACGAATCATACACAGTACAGTGAGAAGGCACTTAAAATGCCTTAGAGTTGATTCAGCTACAGGCCCAGATGGTATTCCTCCAATGATACTTAGAATGTGTGCGGCATCTGTGTCACCATCTTTATGCAATATATTTAACCTATCTCTTTACTTGGGGAAAGTCCCTTCAGACTGGCGTGTAGCAAATGTAATACCGATTTTTAAAAACTGGCAAGAAAGTAGACATTATAAACTACAGGCCGATATCATTAACATCAGTTGTTTGTAAAACTTTGGAACGTATCATTTCTCGAGAAGTTTTAAAACACATCACAAGTGCTAAAATCCTTAATGAAAACCAGCATGGATTTGTTCCAGGTCGGTCTTGCTCAACTCTTCTTACCAAGGTTATTGATAACTGGCAGTATGCTCTTGAAGATCCAAAGTGCAAGCAAGTAGATGCAGTGATGCTAGATTGGTCAAAAGCATTTGACCAGATTCCGCATAATATTCTACTTAAAAAATTGTATTACTATGGCATACGTGGTTTATTACATTCTTGGTTGTAACATTTCCTTAAATGTAGAACACAAAAAGTAACCTTCCAAGGAGCGGAATCATCCTCAGTAACTGTGACTTCCGGTGTACCTCAAGGTTCTGTGTTGGGCCCGTTGCTTTTTGACATATTTATGATGGATTTACACCAAAGCGTTTCCTCAGAAATAAGTCAATTTGCTGATGACTGGACGATCTATAGGAAAATATTTACCAAAGATGACACTGATGCACTCCAGACCGATTTGGACAATATAAACACTTGGTCTGTTGAAAATGGAAACACAGATAACAAAAACTTGTAGAAATACAGCCAAACCTTACACACTCAAAAGATATGAGATCTAAAAAAAGGGCCAAGCTCATCTACCCTTCCACATTTGCGCATTCTTAATTCATAAACGTACAGTGTCCCATAACAGCATCCTCGAAAAGCTTGGCAAAATAGAATTTGCGATTATTAATTTAAACGTAATAGTTCAAACAAGTTCTTTTTTCTAATTAATTTAAACGTAATAACATGCAAATTTTATTTTGCCAAGCTTTTCGAGGATGCTGTTATGGGACACTGTACGTTTATGAATTAAGAATGCGCAAATGTGGAAGGGTAGATGAGCTTGGCCCTTTTTTTAGATCTCATTTCTTTTGAGTGTGTAAGGTTTGGCTGTATTTCTACAAGTTTTTGTTATCTGTGTGATCTCATTACTTTTTCAAGTTCCATTGTAAAATTATTTGTTAAAATATTATAATTTTATCAAAGTTGATTTAATTTCTATGGTATTAGCAATAACAAAAGGATGTAAAATATCTAGACCCGGATTCATGTACATCCTGGGTATAGGTGGTATAACCATGGTATAACGACGGTATAAGGACTGGACCCCAATTCTTGAGTTCGTGGGAGATGAGTTGAAAACGCAATTAGAAAACGAAGTCGTTTTCGTTTTCGAAGGAATTGGTATTCTTGAACGGTATCGTGGAAAACGTCATGGGTTGTGAGTTGAAAGAGTATTGCTGTTATTTACGTGGGGTGAGGTTCACGAAATCCAGACAAGAGCTCGAAAACGTTCTATATTTATTCTAGATGGCAGTGCCTTCATAAATGCGGGCCAATCGAAAGACGAGTTGCATGAAATGATTTGATTGTTGCAATTATGTAAACAAACAGATGATCACGCTCATATTCGACACCTTGCTTCGACATTGTGTGTAGTAGCAAGCTGACTTTGATCATGGCTCAACATGGCTAAAAAAGAAAAGAATATGTGTATTATTTCCGAACATTTTTGTATAGCCTTGGTGGACAATCATACTATTGTTTATCTGCATTAGGCTTTTAGTAATCAAAACTAGTTATTTGTGCGGGAAGTGTTTTAGAACATACTAGTATCTATGGTCAGAACAATGTTGTGCTGGCCTAGGGTTGGCTAGGTTTGTCAAACATGTAATGTAAGTAATAATTTTATCTAGTCCTATAGCCTAATGGAACTTTAGACCTACACTGTTGTATTATAAATAATTTTCTACATCTGGGCCTAGGTCAGGGACGGTTTCTGATTTGTTGTATGATAGTATAATGACAACTTTGCTCATTTCACACATAGAAGCAAAATTTAAAATGTCCTCCATTTGTTTACGTATCGCACTTTCCCGCCTAACTCTGCTTATACCGTCAACAAGTGTCAAGTAACTATGGTTACTTGTTGATTGCATGCCTAGTGTTTAAGGCTTATTTAAAAACTTTATTTGGAAGCCTTCCAGCAAACTTTTTCAACTTTTTTTTTCTTAAGAGACTATATTACTATAACCTTAATGTCCATGTAAAATATGAACATTGTAGCCCCACCCGTCTGGTCAGAATCGCGGGCCGATTGAAACTGACGAATTAGATGTTAGCAGTAGCAGTAGCAGTAGCTAACATCCTTAAAGTGATTTTGAGCATGTTTCAAGCCATTTTTTCACCAAGAAGGAATGGTCGTACCCCAATAAAATTTGGCATGTGTTGTCAGGTACCTAAATCCCCTCGATTGTGATAGTTTTCAAGTTCACATCACGTTACATGACGGCTGGGTAACACCTCGAAATCACCCCAACTCTGCTTGGTGTATAAGGTGCTTGAGTGTGTAGCGCACCGCGGCTTGGCTGCGGCGCCCTAACGGGCACCTAGATGAAGCTGAACCCTTTAAAGTGTGTATTTATCAGATTCTCTAGATCTAAGAACCCATTGCGTTGCAGTTACCAAATAAACGGTTTGCCAATACCGGAAAAGAATAGTGTCAAGTTATTGGGCATCACAATAACTAGTGATCTAAAATGGAATACGCATACTGAAATAGTAAGAGCTAAAGCCTCCAGACAACTCTATTTTATAGCAAGAAACCTTCATCATGCTCACGTCAGTATTAAACGGGCTGTATACTTAGCATTAGTGATTCCTCATATCTAGGTGCCCGTTAGGGCGCCGCAGCCAAGCCGCGGTGCGCTACACACTCAAGCACCTTATACACCAAGCAGAGTTGGGGTGATTTCGAGGTGTTACCCAGCCGTCATGTAACGTGATGTGAACTTGAAAACTATCACAATCGAGGGGATTTAGGTACCTGACAACACATGCCAAATTTTATTGGGGTACGATTATTCCTTCTTGGTGAAAAAATGGCTTGAAACATGCTCAAAATCACTTTAAGGATGTAAGCTACTGCTACTGCTACTACTGCTACTGCTAACATCTAATACGTCGGCCCGCGATTCTGACCAGACGGGTGGGACTACAATGTTCATATTTTACATGGACATTAAGGTTATAGAAATATAGTCTCTTTTGAAAAAAAAGTTGAAAAAGTTTGTTGGAAGGCTTCCAAATAAAGGTTTTAAAATAAGCCTTAAACACTTGGCATACAATCAACAAGTAACCATAGTTACTTGACACTTGTTGACGGCATAAGCAGAGTTAGGCGGGAAAGTGCGATACGTAAACAAATAGCGGACATTTAAAATTTTTCTTCTTTGTGTGGAACGAGAAAAGGTGTCATTATACTCTCATAAAACAAATCAGAAACCGTCCCTGGCCTAGGCCCAGATGTGGAAAATTATTTATAATGCAAAAGTGTAGGTCTAAAGTTCCATTTGGCTATAGGACTAGTAAAATTCATACTTACATTACATGTTTGACAAGCCTAGCCAACCCTATGCCAGCACAACATTGTTCTGATATGAACTTGCTCAACTGTTTGTTTACATAATTGCAACAATCAAATCATTTCATACAACTTGTCTTTCGATTGGCCCGCGTTTATGAAGGCACTGCCATCTAGAATAAATATAGAACTTTTTCGAGCTCTTTGCTATACGCAAATCTTTTTAAAGTGTTTGGATTTCGTGATACTCTTTCAACCATATACATCCTATATAATTGGCTAGACCAGCAGTCGGTGGTCCACTTCCGGTACAATTAGAAGCCATCTTAAAATGACAGTTTACATGTTAATCAAATGGGAGCGATTTGTGGCCAAATAGTTCTCAAGATTGCCGCCAGGTTGACAGGTAAGCATACTAGCCTTTAACACCAAATGATTACTAAATTCCCTTATGCAATCACTTCGTATTGTTTCTTTTGTTTAATACCATGCTGCACAAGCTAAAACCATATCAAACAATCCAGTAAAATACTTTATTGCATTAAAAAAGCATAAATTAAAACACCAAATCGCCATCTTAAAATGGGCCGGTTGAGTCTTCAATTTGCTACGCTCGCGCCTGTGCGGAGGTATAGGAGACTGCTAATCTAGCCTACTATAGGGGTTTAATTAATATCAATGCTTTCAACTCACAACCCATGACGTTTTCCACGATACCGTTCAAGAATACCAATTCCTTCGAAAACGAAAACGACTTCGTTTTCAAATTGCGTTTTCAACTCATCTCCCACGAACTCAAGAATTGGGGTCCAGTCCTTATACCGTCGTTATACCATGGTTATACCACCTATACCCAGGATATACATGAATCCGGGTCTAGATATTTTACATCCTATATTGTTACTGCTAATACCATAGAATTTAAATCAACTTTGATAAAAATATTATATTTTAGCAAATAATTTTGTAATGGAACTTGAAAAAGTAATGAGATCACACACATAACAAAAACTTGTAGAAATACAGCCAAACCTTACACACTCAAAAGGAATGAGATCTAAAAAAAGGGCCAAGCTCATCTACCCTTCCACATAAACGTACAGTGTCCCATAACAGCATCCTCGAAAAGCTTGGCAAAATAGAATTTGCATGTTATTACGTTTAAATTAATTAGAAAAAAAGAACTTGGATAAACTATTACGTTAAATTAATAATCGCAAATTCTATTTTGCTAAGTTTTTCGAGGATGCTGTTATGGGACACTGTTCGTTTATGTGGAAGGGTAGATGAGCTTGGTCCTTTTTTTAGATCTAATTCCTTTTGAGTGTGTAAGGTTTGGCTGTATTTCTACAAGTTTTTGTTATGTGTGTGTTCTCCTTTACGCCTGTCCACCATGGGATCCCACATCAGATTATAACAAAACAAAATTGGAGCGTGTACAAAGTCGAGCAACGCGCATTATAGCTGCAAGGACAAAATTTCAAAGTGACAGTGCTACTGCAAGACGTACATCTTTAGACATTCCATTGCTAGAAAGTTACAGGAAAAAAGTAGAACTGCAATTTCTATGGGGAATGTTACACGGTACTATTGATCTGGACCCATACGCAAGATTGCAAGTCTGTAGTCGAGGAGCAGCACTTGGTAGAGGATTAATTCTCAAGCCTCCATTTGCAAGAACAACAGCTTACCAAAATGGCTTCTACTACAGGACTTGTAATGAATGGAATGCTCTTCCTTTGGAGTTAAGGGAGATTCGCTCATTAGACTCTTTTAAATCTGTCCTAAGCACACATGTTTTTGCTTTACAAAGTTAATTCTGCAGTTTCTTTTTACTGATTCATTTTTATAATAATTCATTGAAGTGTTTATTTATTTACTTATTTTCTATATTTTATAGGTTTACTAATGATTGTAATAATGTTGTTATCTTTTATTATATTTATTGTTATAAGGTTGGCAGTCACCAAGTGTGTTTGGAGCTCTGCTCTTTTCTGCCATCCTCGTGATACATTTAAACAATGAATGTGTTACGGAACAAATAATAATAATAATAATAATTCCTTTCCAAAAGACGACTCCATTGAGCCCATAAACTCAAAACCGTTTTCCCCATTGGAGCTACTTCAAAATAAGATGGTTTTGCGCCATTTCTTATCCAATGTACAACGTGAAATAATGCACTGTCCTCAGCTTGCAAAGATTGAAGTTCTTCATTTGACCATTTTGGTACCCATGAAGTATCAATATTCAACACAATCTCTGGACCTGACTTGATTATGGGTTGACGAGACAGTCCATCTGCATTCCCATGGTTCTTTCCAGGGCGATGTTGAATCTCGAAGTCAAACTCTTCGAGTTGCTCCAACCACCTAGCCACTTGTCCCTCTGGGTCTTTAAACGAACGAAGCCACCGAAGTGCGCTATGATCTGTTCTTCCTAGAAACCGCTTACCGTCGAGATAGTGTTGAAAGTGTTGCGCTGACTTGAGTAGTGCAAGCATCTCCCTTCTTGTAACACTGTAGTTTCTCTCAGTTTTGGTAAGAGTGCGACTGAAATATGCAACAACACGTTCCACTCCATCTTGTACCTGGCTCAGCACACCACCAATGCCTGTTCCACTTGCATCAGTATCCAGTATGAACTGTAACTCCGGCTGAGAATGTGTAAATACGGAACTTGACACCAAACAATTTTTTAATTGCAGGAAGGCACTTTCACACTCTTCGTTCCAAACATATTTAGTACCTTTTTGAGTAAGCCGATAAAGTGGAGAAGCAATGTCAGCAAAGGATTTAACAAATCTTTGATAATATGAAGCAGTCCCTAAAAATGAACGTAGTTCCTCAACTGTAGATGGAATAGACCATTTAGCTATTGCAGATACTTTCTCCAAATCAGTTGAGATGCCTTGTGCCGAAATAACATGACCTAGAAACTGTACCTTTTCTTGAAAAAGTTCGCACTTGGATGGTTTAACTTTCAACCCCGCTTCTCTCAAACGCTGAAATACTTCTCGAAGACGAATCATGTGTTCATCAAAGTTTCGGGCAAAAACAATAACATCATCCAGATATACCATAGTAGTAGACCAGTTCAATCCGGCTAGAACCAAGTGCATTAGACGCTGAAATGTGCTAGGCCCATTGCACAACCCAAATGGAAAAACTTTAAATTCGTACAAACCACCCCATGATGTAGCAAAAGCAGTTTTATGTAGCTCAATTTCCAGTGGTGGTTCTAGTTTTAAGTGTAAAGCCCTGCAAAAACTTCCATAGTCAATTTCTACTTCTGAAGAAATATCCTCAAACTTGTCGGCGGCTCTTCCGTCCAAGCTCACTGCCAAAAACTCACATTTTTCAACATCTGACCACTTATTAATAACGGAAATTTTTACAAAATGTTGAAACCACTCGCACCAACTTTCACTCACCTGTAAATTCTCGAGGCATTTTAATAGGACGTTTGGTCACTTTAACAACTCCTGGTTCCGCCATTGTTTCTGGTTGTCTTCTTGGCATAACGTTTTACAAAAGGAAATCCATTTGCTTTTAGTTATCCCACCACTGCCACCATTGTAATGCGTATTAACTATTTAATCTTTTATTTCAATTATATTTCCAACATTCGAGAAGACACCATTTTACACAATAATAACATTTATTCCTTTTATCAACAACTTCTCTAAACACTGCCTACTAGATAACTTGTACATATGAACTGCCTAGTGTATTCCAATCCACACTACACAATCATTAACTCTTGAAATCATTATTTAAAAAAATAACAAAAATACTGTTACAAAAATGTATGATTTTTTGTAAGTTTTATCCACTTTGAACGAAAAAAAATCGGCCTTTATTTACGGTTTTTAAGTATTTTGTCATTATACAAAATAATATAAATAAAATACTTAAAAACCGTAAATGATGTCCAATTTTTTTCATTCAAAGTAGATAAAACTTACAAAAATCATACATTTTTGTAATAGCATTTTTATTTAATTTTAACAATGATTTCAAGAGTTAATGATTGTATTGTATACTTAAAATTTTTTATAACTTTATTAATTAAATATTTTAATGACATTCTTGTCTTATCCTATGGTCAATCATCGGGCGTGTTGCTCCTCCGAATCTGAAATTGTATAGAATCAATTAGCTGACATACAAAAGAACTACGCTCTCGAAGAGAACAATGTGTCCAAGTCGCAAGTAAACGCACTAGTACCCTATACTCAAACCGTGTCTTACTTGGCCCAGTACCTGAGCGACCATTCTTTTATTTACATCCTCTCCGGCTTGCGGTCAATGGATAATCCTTAGGAAATGAAAGGGTCTCGCTCAGGGACTGGGCCAAGTAAGACACGGTTTGAGTTTATATTATTTTATTGTAGTTTACCTGCCCATAGGGCAGGAAGGCTAATGCAGGGCAAGTGTGGCCCTCTGTACCCTATAGTGTGGCTGTGGGCAAGTGGGCACTGGTCCGATCACCAGCGAGGCTCTCCCGTCTCCCCCAGTATTTGTGTTGATTAGGCAGCCCCGGCGGCGTTGGACGAGTACGTCTACTGCACGTGTGTTGGCATACCCCCGATCACCCTTTGCACAGGAGTCAGGAACCTTTCTAGGATCGGGTAAACTTGTGTGTTGTTAATAACTTTCTTTTAACACTGATATAACACCATTTCTTTTCAATTATTTGTCCGTTTTTTCATCAGTTGTTAATTAATTATAATTATGTTGTTAATCCTGTTAGTGTTATTAGTACATTGGTTTTGTTTTCAGTTCCAACTCGAGGTTTATCAGAACCAGGTGCCGACCAAGCATGGCCTTCAGTTCCTGATGACGGTCTGCGCCGTGATACAAGATATCAGTGTGCGGGATGTCCCCGTAGCTTCAAGTACAGGGGTGACTTAACACGACACGTGAAAGATGACTGCGGACAAGGGCCTCACAAGTGTCTACTTTGTAACAAGCTATTTAGACAAAAACATAATCTGGATTCACACGTGAAGCACGAGTGTGGAGACGAACCACGACTTGTTTGCAAGAATTGTGGAAAGAAATTCAATGTTTTGACCAGCCTGCATCAACATATGAATCACGTGTGCGGTAAAGAGCCCCAATTTCAGTGTCCTTACTGTGCTCATCGGACACATATCAGATGTAATTTAACCCACCACATCAAAAAGATGCATCCATATTGACTTTATTTTTGAGATATTATATCATATTAGTGCCGCACTAGTGCAAGTGTTCTTTTTTGTGTACATTTAGTCAACTACAATAATAATTTAAGATCGTTGATCAGCTTATAAAAACGTGTTAATTTAATAATGTATTCAAGAACATGATCATGCTAATTCGGGGCTCCATATATAGTGGCTCCATGGACACACAATGTGACATTATGCATAGGCAGCCATTAAGTGATGATATTAAACGGCAATTGTATTGTATTATGATAGCTTTTAATGGTCGAGTATGGTAAGCGGTACATATAGATTTTGATTTTGCAATATTCTTGCCAGACCAATGGCATTTTTGATATCTACGAAATTACCAGGGAACCTTCGAAATCCGTTGTCATTCCGTCATTCCGTTGTCACCGTAATCATAGCGTTATCATCTAAAAAGTTGCCCTAATGTTAATTTACATTATCATGCAGTGTATTTGAGCAACTGTTTAATCCATACTTGCAGCCTTGAGATATAGTCTAGTTACTACACCTAGGCCTACTTGACTTCAAGTTAAAACCATGTGTAATTAAAACTAATTTTTCCGATCATGCTTCAACGCTACTATTAATAGTAAATAATCGTGTCGCTACAAGTCAATTATAGTTCACCTCACAACCGCTCTTCTTTCTTAGTCTATCGACTACGTTCTCCTCTCGCAGTGTTCCTAGCAAGCTATTAAGTCGAGTACCGGCAACCATAATGACTTGCGTCTTCTCAGAGCCTTCAGAGTATAATATTATGTATCCCCCACAAATACAAAAAATGGTAAAAAAACGGCAGCCAAGCTCTCCTTCAAAAGTCTTCGACTGTGAATGCTGTGAGATATAGAAGTTGAGCCAAGCTTTTCATTCTTTCTCCCTAGTTTCGCATTGAAAAGAAGTAAGATCATTTCGCCTGTTGACGAGCGCCAAGCCAACCATTTTCGTGGTAAAAAAGTAAAAATTTTAAACACAAAATCATAAAAACATGCTTGGCCATTGAATTTGGTTCATAACGAGAACTCTAAAAAGTCAATGGCTTTAGCAATGTCAACGCGTTTTTGCCGGTTTCTTACGTGGACGTTTCCCCAAGAGACCTACATAATACCACGACGACAAATCCATTGTGATTGGAGATTATTTGAGAATTCTTAGTGAAGTGCATTGAAATATTGATGCTCATTGATTGCAGTTCCTAATTTGTTATACTTAAAAAGAGCATAATGTCGCCCTTTGAAAGTTCTGGCCAGTGTTTCCTTGTTACGATTTTGTCGTTTGCACACATCCAGCTGTTGCCTATTTTAGATGGCTGGTGTAATAGCCAGATGCAGCAGTGTGACCTTCGTGGAAGATGGAAGACGCTTTTTTTTGCCATGTCTCACATTTGAATTGATGTTTTCAACACTCCAGTCAATTTAAAACTCGGTTGGTCAACGGTGTTTTACACTAGTTATTTAGCCCCACAAATTTAATTTTAATAAATAAGTAATAATTTCTATGATATTACCAGCTAGCAATAGAATATGACACATCTCGTGGTCCAAAGACTTGCTTTTTGTACCGCATTGCAGGTGATTATTGCCAAGTTTCCGTAGTTACTTGTTGATTAAATACCTGTACGAGGCTTATATTAAAATCTTTATTTCTATGCCTTCCAGCTAACTTGGTCATCATTGTCTATAAAAATTCACTATACCACTATAACCTTAATGTCCATGTAATACATGAAAGTTGTAGCCTCACTTGTTTGGTCAGAATCTCTGGTCAATTGAAACTGACTAATTAGTATTATTATTTTTTATTTCGAAATTGTACAAATAATCGTAAACTAAGATACACAACTCTATAGAAAGTTAGCAAAGGGCCATGAGGCCCCAGTCACAAAGTGTCTAACTTACTATGCCCAAGTTATACCTCTTACAACCACATTATAAAATACAATAAAATAAATTAACAAATAATATAAAATGAGATAGTACAAGGTGAACAATAGATAGTAATACAGCATAGCATAGATAGCAATAGCCACTATAGTAGAAGCTTTTAACGTGTTTAACACACTTTTTCACCCAAAAGGAATGCTCGTACCCCAACCAAATTTGGCATGTGTTGTCAGGTAACTAAATTCCCAGTAATTTGATAGTTTTCAAGTTCACATCACGTTTCATGACGGCTGGGCGACACCTCGAAATCACCGCACCTTTGCTTGCTGTATAAGGTGCCTGAGTGTGTGCACGGCGGCTTGGCTGTGGCGCCCTAACGGTCACCTACATCAAGTAGCTCTTACTAGATCTATTTCATTATTAAATCATTACACTATATTCTTGATGTTGAATAGGCGTTTATAGAATCCATCAATTAATCAACCCCATTTGATTCTATACGGGTGCTTAAAGAGCGTCTGTAATCGTCAATTCAAGCAAGCGCTTGTAGACATGTGTCGCCTGCTGGTGTAGCACCCGAACGTAGTTTGCCTAAAGTATATGCTTGTGAGCCTACAAGATGTCGGGAGCGAAGGACATGAATTGTATTAAAATATATTTATATTTAATACAATTTATTGACTGTCTATATTTCGCAATAATTTGCTTCGTTATTATTTACAGGAATTAAATGGTGGGAAAGATAATTTGGATTCTAAAACATATTTTTACTTCATAACCTCACTTTTACGAGATGGTTCAACGAAGTTTTGTTTTCAGATGCACCCTTTCTGGCACACATGGACGCACACGAAACTGGAGCAAATGTAATTTCTTAGGGCTAGCACGCGGGTTTGTGCAGTTTAACACATATTTACGCATTTACTGTTTATATCACATTCTAATTATCAGGTATGTATATTTACTTCAAATAAAGTAACTTTTTCTCATACCGATTCCTTATTAACACCCAAGAGCAACATCCAACTATTTGAATGGGTAGGTACCTGGGCGTTTCTCTGACACAGTGATGCATGCCGATTAACCTTGAACACTCACTGTGTGTGGTTCATGAAATGACCAATGGTCGGGTGGCAATATTTTACCCATGCATGCTGGTTGTTAAGGTTAAGATAAACTTGCTTCTTTTTTAAAAAGAAATTGGTGCTACATTCTTGCATGATATTGCCAATCTAATTAAATGTGTGGTATGAACTTATACAAAACACTTAAAAAACTTTTTTTATTTTGTTGTGTTTTGTTTGTTTCTTTTGTTAATTATTTCTTTGTTTATGTTTGTTTTTTAATCAGTCATTAATAAAACCTTGTACTCTTATAACAAAATGAATTTTGTTTCAGTTTCAGCTCGATATTTGTCAGTATCAGACGCTAACCAAGCCTGGCGTCCAGTTCTTGATGACGGGCTGCAGGATGGAAGATATCACTGTACAAGATGTCCCTCTAACTTTAAGAACAAGTGTAGTTTAACACGACATATGAAAGATGACTGTGGACGACAAGAGCCTCACAAATGTCTAGTTTGCAACAAGAAGTTTAGTCATAAACATAGACTCGCGACACACATGAAGCACGAGTGTGGAGACGAACCACGACTTGTTTGCAAGTATTGTGGAAGGAAATTCAAAGTTAAAAACAGCTTGTATCAACATGAGCATTACGTGTGCGGCAAAGTGACCCAGTTTAAGTGTCCTCACTAAGCTTATCGTGTATATTATAAAGGTAATTTATCTAAGCATATCAAGAAACTACATCCATAATGTCTTCGTAACTGTCAAATCGTGTTGGAGAAGCACCATTAGACTGAGTTTATTGAGTGTCTAGCTTGTAACAAAATATTTCTGCAAAAACATCTCATGACACACATAAAGCACGAGTGTGGAGACGAACCACGACTTGTCTGTAAGAATTTATAAAGATATTCAAACTATGAGCAGCTTCAATTCACATGTGAGATACGCGTAGGGTAACGGGCCTTTACTCATCTTGTACACCTCATAATAATTTTAATCAGCATAGCAAAAGTAGTATCCATAAAAGCTTTGTCAACGTTAACTTTTATGTTTGTGTAACTGAAACACGATTAGCAAGTGAATACTAAGAATTTTCGTTTTGCTCAGGTTAGATTATGCAAGTACAAAAAAAAATATTTTCATCCTTGATCAGCTTATTTATTACCTGATGTATTTTTATCGTATTTAGTTCCATGAGTGTTATTTTCGGATCTAGATTTTGTAGTACAGATGTTGTGTGTGGTGAACATACAGACCTAAGCGTGTACTGTTGGGTTGACACCGTAGTAAGGTACTTAATCAAGAAGTTCTTACAAGTTGCAGTATATTATGAAACCTTATTCTAGAATAGACAATATAAAATCTACCAATAAGATCGTCGCTTAACTCATTACAATCGCACAGTTAATAACACAACCGACGCAAAACGAAATTCTACGTGGATCGTGGATCTGGATCACTCATATCTGTTAGAATACCATGAGACATATTGTGTCGCCACTTACCCTGATTGAACTATCGGCTGAAAATGTTTTGACGTCGTTAGGAAATTTCATAATATCAGTAAGATGTATATATATATATATATATATATTTCAGACTGGTAAGATGGTTGAAATATAGGTAAAATGTTTGATGATATCAAAACTTTCCTAAAGAGTAACAACGGGTTTGTGCGGATTTAGACACATTCATCCAGATGCTCTTTTTGTTTTACATCATTTTGATATCTTATTTTGTTGTCTTTGAAATAAACTCACTTGAAGTACTCTGCTACGTTTTGTAAGTTAATCAATATCTACCTCGAGAGTTGTTCAGCCGGTTGTTCCCAAGTTTAATCAAAAAATCTAATTGGTGAAGATAAAGCTTGTGTGCTTTAAATACTGCCTGGATGTTGCTTGCATGATGTTGCTGTTTGTATTTCAATTTATTCTTGGTTGTGTTACATATTGGTTGCTCAAGAGTCTTCTCTCAGATTAGCATTTGTTTTTGTTTTACCTGTTTAGTTGACAGATAACATTTATTTATTCTCAATTTATGTAACTTAAAATATTTGTTTATCATATGTTTAGAACATATTGGTGTTGGTGTCAGTTGCAGCTCGATGTTTGTCAGTATCAGATGCCGACCAAGCCTGGCGTCCAGCTCCTGATGACGGGCTGCAAGATGGAAGATATCTCTGTACAAGATGTCCCTCTAAGTTTAAGTTTAGGGGCAATTTAACACGTCACGTGAAAGATGACAGTGGACGACAAGTACCGTACAATTGTCTTGTTTGCAACAAAAGTTTCGTCAAAAAGTTAATCTATGACACACATGAAGCACGAGTGTGGAGACGTACCACGACTTGTTTGTAAGAATTGTAGAAAAATATTAAGAACTATATGAGCAGCTTGGATAAACATGTGAGATACGTGTGCGGCAAAGAGCCACAGTTAAAGTGTCCTCACTGTGTTCATCGTGCACATCTCAATTTTAATTTATCTCAATATATCAAGATATAGCATTCATAATGGCTTTGTAATCGTCAGATACCATGATTTTGAATTTTTGATTATTTGCAAGCTATTTTAATATCATTTGCTGTTGATCAATATCAAGTTAATTAATATTACGTAATTAGTTTCTCCAATGATTCTTCAGAACTCACATCATTCATGAATAGTCAGTCGCACTAAAGACTTTGGATGAGCCTTGATGCAATGGTCGCTCAATCTATCTGCCGTGTAGTTTTCAAATAACCAGCCGTATTTACTTGGATGTCAAATAGATTTCTCGAAGTTTAACTTTCTCAAAAAACACACTCGCGTTCACTTTTTAACAACCGTGATGGTTCACTTTTGATTACCGCCCTTCCAAACTCCCTCGTTACCACGCAGTGAAGCGGTCGACTCCCCGCATTCGCACTCTTGCCCTCTCTAGGCCCTAAGCCTACACACACGGATTCTCAACTCAGATATCAGGCACTTCAGCCTTTCCACTTAACCCACGTTATCACGCAGACTTCCTGCTAATTCACACACTCGGAAACCCTTCTAGGCCCTAAGCCCCTTCACACTCGGACGCCCAACCCGAACTTCAAAACTCTACACCCACGCCTCTACACACAGGGCCTCCAACTCGTACTGTCTTCTCTGGCAATATGCATCCCAAGGTACGCTTCTTGCATAATAATGGGGTTCCCTAGTAGAAATATTTGGTTGCCAAATGGTTGCCAAGTAGTCACCAACAGGTCACCAACTAGCTCACCAAGTAATCGCCAAGTGATCGCCAAACTGAGCCAAATGGTCGCCAACAGGTCGTTTTTGTGTCAAAATACTGCATTGCAAAGTTGATGGCTCGTTGACTGCCTTTTGGTGAACGCTTGGCTGTCATATATTCAGTTGAAATTTCGGTGGCGACCCTTGGTACCCACTAAGTAACCACTTGGCGATCAAAAACAAGCCTTAATGATCTATAAGTGACCACTTGGCAACCATTTGGCAACCAAATATTTCTACAAGGGTCACTTCCTGGTTCCACGATTTTTAAGTATTGTTGAAATTTGTCAGAAATTGAACTTCCGTGATCCGTGTGACTTCCGTGTTTATGACGTGGATTACTTTCTTGAGCCAAAATAACATTGATTTTTGAGAAAATAAACATTGGTTTAGATTTCCCAACTTGTATTTTTATTGTTATTGATTTCTGATAGTAAATGCTTTTGATTAAGTGAGCTTAGTCTCAACAACTCATACAAAACTTAGTCTGTGGTTATTTAATGATCTCTAAAGGAAACAACTGAGGAAATAGTTGGATGAGCGTAGCAAGCGTAGCGAGCGAAGCGAAGATTCCATTTCACTATACTGGAGAAAAAAATCTTGAAAGTTTTTTCCCCTTTTTTTCTGTATTTTTGTGTGTTTGTCAACACGATTCCGGCTAAACCGATACTCCAATTGCAATGAAATTTTCTGGCGACTTTCGAAATCTCTGAACTTAAAACTGCGACGTTTTTGAGTGCAATCGAAAAATTATTTCTCATAAAAATCGCAAATTTGCGATTTTTTCGATTTTTAAAAAATGTCTTCGACTTATAACATCTACATGCTATATTCTATTGTAATGATTTTTTCACAGATCCTTTATTGGATGAGCGTAGCGAGCGAAGCGATTCCATTTCACTACACTGGAGAACAAAATCCGGAATGTTTTTTTTTTTTTTCTTTTTTTTGTATTTTTGTGTGTTTGTTAACACGATTCCGGCTAAACCGATACTCCAATTGCGATGAAATTTTATGGAGGCCTTCGAAATCTCTGAACTTAGAACTGCCACGTTTTTGAGCGCAATCGGGAAATTTTTTCTCATAAAAACGCAATTTTACAATTTTTATCGATTTTTTAAAAATTTCTTCGACTTACAACACCTACATGCTTAATCCGATTGTAAAATTTTTTTCACAGAACCTTAATTTCATGAATTGATATATTCGTGTTAAATTTGAGCGCAATCGAATATGTTTTCTTATGAAAATTGCAATTTTACGATTTTTTCTTTTTTTAAATTGGGATTAATTCAAAATTTAAGCTAACTTTTTATTTTATTTCAATTATTTTTTTTTAAATCACAGAACAACAGAAAATCCGCGTAACACATGGCAGCTCAATGCACCAATTATACGCTCATCCAACAACGCGGCGGGACTTAAGCGTTTTCCTAGTTTTATGAATTAATATATTCTTGTGAAATTTGGGCGTAATCGGAAAATTATTTCTCATGAAAATCATAGTTTTACGATTTTTTTTTAGATTTCTTCGACTCTTTAACACCTACATGTTTAATCCAATTGTAATGATATTTTAACAGAACCTTAATTTTATGAATTGATATATTCGTGTGAAATTTAAGCGGAATCGAAAATTTATTTCTCATAATCAACGCAATTTTACATTTATTTTTATTTTTAAAATTTCTTTGACTTAAACACCGACATGGTTTATCTGACTGGAAATATTTTTCACCGAACCTTAATTTTACTAGGAAAACGCTTAAGTCCCGCCGCGTTGTTGGATGAGCGTATATGGTGCATTGAGATGCCATGTGTTACGCGGATTTTCTGTTGTTCTGTGAAAATTAAATTAAATTATATAAAAAATTAACTTAATTTTTATAATTAAATTAAAAAAAAAAAAAAAAACTTAATTGTTTTAATTAATCGTAATTTTTTAAAAAGAAAAAAATCGTAAAATTGCAATTTGCATAAGAAATAATTATTCGATTGCGCTCAAATTTAACACGAATATATTAATTCATGAAATTAAGGTTCTGTAAAAAAATCATTACAATAGGATAAAGCATGTAGGTGTTATAAGTTAAAGAATTGTTTTTTTAAGAAAAAAAAACATAAAATTTTGATTTTCATGAGAAATAATTTTTCGATTACGCTCAAATTTCACACGAATATATTAATTCATAAAATTAAGGTTCTGTGCAAAATCATTACAATCGGATAAAGCATGTAGGTGTTATAAGTCGAAGAAATTTTTTAAAAAATCAAAAAAAATCGTAAAATTGCGTTTTTTATGTGAAAAAATTCCCGATTGCGCTCAAAAACGTGCAGTTCTAAGTTCAGAGATTTTGAAGGTCTCCATAAAATTTCATTGCAATCAGAGTATCGGTTTAACCGGAATCGTGTTAACAAACACACAATAATACAGAAAGAAAAAAAGAAAAAAAAAAACATTCCGGATTTTTTTCTCCAGTGTAGTGAAATGGAATCTTCGCTTCGCTCATCCAATAAATTAATTTATTCGTGTGAAATTTGAGCGCAACCGAAAAAATTATTTCTCGTGAAAATCGCAATTTTACGCATTTTTTGTTTTAAAAAATTACGCTCATCCAACAACGCGCCTGAAAAAGCGTTTGCGAAGCTTCCTAGTTGTAGTGACCTTGGGTCACAACCAAACCTAAAACATAGACTGGGCCTAGCGACTTAAATCTAACTTAGGTCATCCCAACTGATCTTAACTCATAAGTCAGATGTGGGGAACCTATTATGCTTACAAGGCCAACAAAATACCCAGCTGTAATGATTTCAATGTAAGGCTATGCTTATTGGTGTTGAAGGTTTGTTGGATGAGCGAAGCGAAGATTCCATTTCACTATACTGGAGAAAAAAATCCGGAATGTTTTTTTTTCTTTTTTTTCTGTATTTTTGTGTGTTTGTTAACACGATTCCGACTAAACCGATACTCTAATTGCGATGAAATTTAATGGAGGCCTTCGAAATCTCTGAACTTAGAACTGCCACGTTTTTGAGCGCAATCGGAAAATTATTTCTCATGAAAATCGCAATTTTACGATTTTTTTCGATTTTTAAAAAATTTCTTCGCCTTATAACACCTATATGCTTTATCCCATTTTAATGATTTTATCACAGAACCTAAATTTTATGAGTTAAGATATTCGTGTGATATTTGAGCGCAATCGAAAAATTATTTCTCATTAATATCGAAATTTTATGGCTTTTTTCTTTTTTAAAACAGTTCTTTGACTTATAACACCTACAAGCTTTATCCTATTGTAATGATGTTTTTCACAGAACCTTTATTTTATAAATCTATATATTCGTGTGAAATTTGAGCGTAATGGAAAAATTATTTCTCATGAAAATCGCATTTTTACGATTTTTTTTTTTAACTTTTAACATTTCATCGACTTATAACACCTACATCCTTTATCCGATTGTATGATTTTTTCACAGCATCTTAATTTCATGAATTTATATTTTCGTGTGAAATTTTAGCGCAATCGAAAAATTGTTTCTTATGATAATCGCAATTTTACGATTTTTTTCGATTTTTTCAATTTCTTTGACTGATAACACCTCCATGCTTTTTCGATTGCAATGATCTTTTCACAGAATCTCAATGAATGAATAAATTAATATATTCGTTTAAAATTTGAGCGTAATCGAAAAATCTTTTCTCATGAGAATCGCAAATTTACGTTTTTTTTAGTTGTTAAAAAATTACGCTCATCCAACAACGCGTCTGAAAAGCGTTTGCGAAGTTTCCTATTTAAAATAAATAATGGTCCGCTGGCGATAATTTACCCATGCATGTTGGTTGTAAAGGTTAAGATAAACTTGGTTCTTTTTTAAAGACATTGGTGCAACGTACTTGAATGATTTTGCCATTCTAATGAAATGTGTTATGCTATAAACTCACACAACACTTTTACAAACAAATGTTTATTTTGTTGTTGTTGTTGGTTTTCGTTTTTTTTCTTTGTTTGATGTTTGTTGATTTTTCTTTTTTAATCAGTCATTAAACAAACCTTGTAGTATTATAACATAATGATTTTGGTTTCAGTTCCAGCTCGATGTTTGTCAGTATCAGATGCCGACCAAGCCTGGCGTCCAGTTCCTGATGATGGGCTGCAAGATGGAAGATATCACTGTACAAGATGTCCCTCTAGCTTCAAGAACAAGCGTCATTTAACACGGCACGTGAAAGATGACTGTGGATGACAAGAACCATACAAGTTTCTAGTTTGCAATAAGAATTTTTCCCAAAAAATAAATCTCATTACTAACATGAATATCGAGTATGGAGACAAATCATGACTTGTTGGTAAGAATTGTGGAAAGAAATGCATAGTTAAAATCATCTTGTATCAACATAAGAGTTACGTATGAAGCAAAGAGCCCCAGTTTAAGTGTCCTCACTGTGCCTAACGTGCACATTATAAATGTTATTTATCTAAGCATATCAAGAAACTACATCCATAACGGTTTTGCTACAGTCAGATATCAAGTTATCTAGCTGTCAACAAAATATTTCGGAAAAACTGAATAATAATCTAATTGCACACAGGAAGCACGAGGATGGAGACTTCCTACGTCTTGTTTGTAAGAATTGTAGAAATATATTGAAATTTATGAACTTATTTAATACTCGTGCGAGATACGTGTGCCCTAAAGAGCCCCCCTACACAAAAAGACACTGGGGGCACTAATATCACGAGAGTTATTCTTACCCTGATTGAACTAAAGACTGAAAATGATCTGACATCGGTAAGAATTTTAATAATATCTGAAAGATTAATATATATTTCAGACTAGTAAGATGGTTGATATAATATGGTTAAATGTTTAATGATATCAAAATTGTTTTGATGTCAAAGATACATAACTCGTGATGGTTCTTGGAAAGTGGTTTTAGTTCACTAATTATATTCTCAACTAATCCAAATATTAACATGAGTTTGTGCTGATTTAAACACATTTACCAGACGTATTTTAAACATAATTTGGATATCTCGTTTTTTGTATGTCTTGGAAATAAAGTCACTTGAAGTACTCTGAAACGTTTTGTTACTGTATCAATATCTACCTTTGAGAGTTGTTCTGCCGAATGTTCCCAACTAAATAATAAGAAAGTAAATTGTTGAAGATGAAGCATGTGTTCTTTAAACACTAGTTAACTGTTGATTGCATGTTGCATGACTTTGTTTGTTTTTGTTTGTGTCTGTATTTCAATGTATTCTTGGTTGTTTATTCATATTGGGTGCTAAGATGAATGTTGAGACTTCTCTCACTTGAGCACTGTCGTTTATCCGTGTAGTTGATAACATTTATTTATTCTCAATTTATGATATGCTTAAAATTTGTGTTTATGTTTTGCGTTTTCAACAATGTTTTAAAATACATATTGTTTTCAAACCTTTGTAGTGTTATTACCTTAATGATTATGGTTTCAGTTCCAGCTCGATGTTTGTCAGTATCAGATGCCGACCAAGCCTGGCGTCCAGTTCCTGATGACGGGCAGCAAGATGGAAGATATCACTGTACAAGATGTTCATCTAGCTACAAGAACAAAAACTCATTAGTACAACATATAAAACATGACTGTGGAAGACAAGAACCACACAAGTGTGTAGATTGCAACAAGACATTTCGTCAAAAACATAATCTCAGAAGACACATGAAGCACGAGTGTGGAGACGAATCACGACTTGTTTGCAAGTATTGTGGAAAGAAATTCATAGTTAAAAGCGGGTTGTATCATCATGAGCGTTACGTGTGCGGCAAAGAGCCCCAGTTTAAGTGTCCTCACTGTGCTTATCGTGCACATTATAAAGGTAATTTATCGAAGCATATCAATAAACTACATCCATAATGGCTTTGTAACTGTCAGATATCGTGTTGGAGACGCACCATTAGAATGAGTTTATTGAGTGTCTAGTTTGTAACAAAATATTTCTGCAAAAACATCTCATGACACACATGAAGCACGAGTGTGGAGACGAACCACGACTTGTTTGTAAGAATTTATAAAGATATTCAAACTATGAGCAGCTTGAATTCACATGTGATATACGTGTGGGGTAAAGGGCCTTTACTCATATTGTACATCTCTTACTAATTTAAATAAGCATAACAAAAGTAGTATCCATAATAGATTTGTCAGCGTTAGCTTTTATGTTTTTGTAACTGAAACACGATTCTTCGAAAAAAAAATCTTCGACTTATAACACCTATATGCTTTATCTGACTGTAATGATATTTTTACAGTGCCTTAATTTTATGAATTTATATATTTGTGTGAAATTTTAACGCAATCGAAAAATAATTTCTCATGAAAATCGCAATTTTACGATTTTTTCGTTTAAAAAAACATACGCTCATCCAACAACGCGCCTGAAATAGCGTTTGCGAAGCTTCGTAGTATATGGGAAAATGTTTGATGATATCAAAATTTTTCTAAAGGGTAACAACGGGTTTGTGCGGATTTAAACACATTCACCCAGATGCTCTTTTTGTTTTACATAATTTCGATATCTTATTTTGTTGTCTTTGAAATAAAGTCACTTGAAGAATTCTGCTACGTTTTGCAAGTTAATCAATATCTACCTTGAGAGTTGTTCAGCCGGTTTTTCCCAAGTATAATAAAAAAATCTAATTGGTGAAGATAAAGCATGTGTGCTTTAAATACAACCTAAATGTTGTATGCATGATGTTCAAGTTTGTATTTCAATGTATTTTTGGTTGTGTTACATATTGGTTGCTCAAGAGTCTTCTCTCAGATAAGCTTTTGTTTTTGTTTTACCTTTTTAGTTGACAGATAACATTTTTTATTCTCAATTTATGTTATGCTTAAAATATTTGTTTATCTTATGTTTAGAACAATTTGGTGTTGGTGTCTATGTCTATCTATGTCTATCTTCGTCTCATCGGAACACTTTGTCTGTGAGTTACAATGTAAATACCGGCCTCTGATGGCCATAAATTACAGTTTGATGGGGGTGCCTGATGATGAGAACGCGGAGTCGTGGATTTTTCCAGACTGTATGATTGGAAATGGGGGGTTAATTTGGGGAATAGCGGATCATCCGCCAGATAATTGTACAGTATGATGTGGGTGGGGGCAAAAATAAGTTTACAGTAGGAACGGTTTTGTTATTCCCGTCTCTTCTTGGCGGGCGGTGGAAGACCTCCTTGGAACATCGGGGGCCGCTTTCGGTTGAGATGACGAGGTGGTATGTGTTCTGATTGCTGATATAGGTCTAATATATATGTCGTTTGGGCTCGGAAGGAACTGTGTCTGCGCCTGGATGGTCGGATTTTTTCTGTCTGGTAGGTCGTTGTAGAATGTTCGGGAGACATCACGGAGGTGCTCGGCTATTGATTGCTTCGTGAAGAAGGTGGATGGGAGTTTCGCGCGGGGCGAAGGACATTTCGCAAGATTCTATTCTGTAGCCGTTGTAGTGAATCAAGATTGCTGAGTGTCACACCGGACCACACTGGGCATGCATCGGCGATGGCCGGTCGGAGAATCTGTTTGTAGATGGTCAGACGGTCAGATAAATCAATTTGCGGGGAAGTAAGTAGGGGGCGTAGGGCTGCCGCTTTTCCAGTGACTTTGCGGTGGATGTTTTGAATGTGGTGTAACCAGGTAAGACGCGCATCCATCTCTGTACCAAGGTAGTTGGCAGATGCTGACCAAGGGATCTGTACTCCTGCTAGCTCCAGATAGGGCAGTAGCGGCTTCCTTCGCTTTGTGAAATCAACTGCTTTCGTTTTGGATGGGTTCATCGAAGTTCGCCACTTGGCATACCAGGCTGCCATCTTGTTGAGACCTGCCTGGAGTAAAGCTAAGGTCAGTGTAGGAGATCTTTCAGTAGCTGCCAGGGCATCATCGTCCGCGAATAAATGGATATCCACATCAGGTGGAAGTTTAGCAAGGTCCGCTGAGTATATATTGAATAGGAGTGGGCTTAACACAGATCCTTGCGGTACACCCGCTTCGATTTTTCGTGTAGTAGAGACTGCTCCGAGCCAAGAAACTTTGAACGATCGATCTATTAGGAATGATCTTATTATGTGCTATAGGTGCAGCGGAAATTTATGTTGTTCCAGCTTGAACAAGAGGCCGGCGTGCCAGACTGTATCAAAGGCTTTAGCCACATCAAGAAAGACAGCTGCCGTGCCATGTCCGGAGTTAAACCCTTGGGTAATTTTGTTGGACAATCTTAGCAGTTGGTGCACGGTTGATGCTTGCTTCACAAAGCCATATTGAGTGTCCGGTATGATAGCATTTTCGTCTACGTGGCTCTGGAGGCGAGTTCGAATGATCTTTTCGTAAACCTTGGCCCAGACATTGAGAAGACTAATAGGTGGGTAGCTTGATGGATCTCTTGGCGGTTTTCCTGGTTTTGGTATGGCGACAAGTTGGTGGATAACGGTTTTGTTAATCCCGTCTGGGCCCGGGGCTTTCTTTGGTTCTGCAGTTCTGCAAGTTCTTCAGAGGTGCACAAGTCGCTAGCAGGTAAAGGTGGTTTAATTGTTGTTTTATAGTACCGCTCGATGGGTCCGTCTAGGTCAGGCGATGAGGCGACTGGAGCAACAGTCTGAAAAGCGTTCTCCATAACGTCTGCTAGGGCGTTAGCCTTTTCAGTGCTGCTGAGTGCCGGTCCAGATGGTGTGTCCAGTGGTGGATTTGGAATACCACGTTTAGATAGTGATTTAACCATAGGCCAGATGGAGTGGTCGGCAACTGACAAGAGTTTGAAGTTTTTCCTCCCACTGATGTCGGCGGTGTGCAGCAATATCGCAGCGTAGCTCTCTGCAATGGTTGTTGTATTCAATGCGTAAGTCAGGCGTTCGAAACGCCTGCCACCGTCGACGGGCAGTTTTCTTTAATAGAACCGATCGCTTTAGCCCTGCAGGGAGGTCCATGTACGATGGCGTTTGTCAGGTAGTCCTGGGAACTGCCGTATCAAATGCTGAAACGACACTAATCTCAAGATGAAGAAGGCACTCTTCAATTCTCTTAGGATTTGTCAAAAGAGGCACTGGATTGCTCAGATTTTGGGTCACAAGCTGACGGAAAAGGTCCCAGTTGGCTCTCTTGTAGTCTGGAACGGTGTGTGTGGAGGATACCAGCGGTCTGATTCTGTAAAATCGTTATGGAAGATAACGATCGTTATCCGGCACTTTAGCGACAATTTTGCGTGTCGACTGATTCTGTAAAAATTATAGCGATCGCTATGATAACGAGAATGAAAAAGGAGTCGCTATGCTATGCTATCAAGATACGATAAATGGCGGCCTAGCGACTATTTTACGGAATCAGGTCGATACCGATCATTTATAACGATTGATATTTCATATCAACCGTGATCGCTATCGCTATCATAGCGACTATTTTACAGAATCGCACTGCAGGGTAGTGTTCCCAGGATCAGAAGTACTGGATCATGGTCCGACGTCAACGCCTGGAGCGATTGGAGGTCGTTGGATACTCTGACATTCCTGAGTATGGCAATGTCTTGAACGTCCGCGGTCGTCCTATTTCTAAGGTGGAAATATGTGGGATCGACAGGGCCAACAACCGTGTAGCCAAAGTGCCAGTTCCAGCTCGATGTTTGTCAGTATCAGATGCCGACCAAGCCTGGCGTCCAGTTCCTGATGACGGGCTGCAAGATGGAAGATACCACTGTACAAGATGTCCCTCTTAGTTCAAGGGCAATTTAACACGTTACGTGAAAGATGACTGTGGACGACAAGAGTCACACACGTGTCTTGTTTGTAACAAGAAGTTTTGTCATAAAGTTAATATTATGACACACATAAAGCACGAGTGTGGAGACGTACCACGACTTGTTTGTAAGAATTGTAGAAAAATATTTAGAACTATAAGCAGCTTGGATAAACATGCGAGATACGTGTGCGGCAAAGAATAAACATGTGAGATACGTGTTCTCACTGTGCTCATCGTGCACATCTCAATTTTAATTTATCTCAACATATCAAGATAAAGCATTCATAATGGCCTTGTAATCGTCAGATACCATGATTTTGAATTTTAAATTATTTGCAAGCTATTTTAATATAATTTGCTCTTAATCAATATCAAGTTAATTTATATTACGTAATTGGTTTCTCCAATGATTCTTCAGAGCTCACATCATGCATGTATAGTAAGTCGCACTAAAGACTTTGGATGAGCCTTATGGCAATCGTCGCTCAATCTATCTGCCGTGTAGTTTTCAAATGACCAGCCGTATTTACTTGGATGTCAAATAGATGTTCTCGAAGTTTACCTTCTCAATAAACACACTCGCGTTCACTTTTTAACAACCATGATGATTCACTTTTGATTACCGCCCTTCCAAACTCCCTCGTTACCATGCAGTGAAGCGGTCGACTCCCCGCATTCGCACTCTTGCCCTCTCTAGGCCCTACGCCTACACACACGGATTCTAACTCAGATATCAGGCACTTCAGCCTTTCCACTTAACCCACGTTATCACGCAGACTTCCTGCTAATTCACACACTCGGAAACCCTTCTAGGCCCTAAGCCTTCACACACGGATTCTCAACTCAGATATCAGGCACTTCAGCCTTTCCACTTAACCCACGTTATCACGCAGACTTCCTGCTAATTCACACACTCGGAAACCCTTCTAGGCCCTAAGCCCCTTCACACTCGGACGCCTAACCCAAACTTCAAAACTCCACTCCCACGCCTCTACACACAGGGCCTTCAACTCGTACTGTCTTCTCTGGCAATTTGCATCGCAAGGTACGCTTCTTGCATAATAATGGGGTTCACTTCCTGGTTCCACGTTTTTTTAGTATTGTTGAAATTTGACAGAAATTGAACTTCTGTGTTCCGTGTGACTTCCGCATTTATGACGTGGATTACATTCTTGAACCAAAATAACTCAACTGTGTAGCCCCGTCAATAAACATTGATTTTTGAGAAAATAAACATTGGTTTAGATTATCCAACTTGTATTTTTAAAGTTATTGATTTCTGATAGTAAATGCTTTTGATGCGGAAATGGCTCAAAAGTTAGCTTAGTCTCAACAACTCATACAAAACTTAGTCTGTGGTTATTAGACGAGTGAGCGAAGCGAATTAGGAAATTATAACGCTACTCGATCGAGCCTTGTCGTGACTGTGTCCAATGTCTGTCTGTCCGGGCTCATACGGCCGAACGGCCAAATAGATTGATCTGAAATTTTAAACACTCAGTTCCGTGACCAGGTAACTGAGAACTGCTTACAAAATGAGCTATATCCATTGCGATTTAAGCTCACAAGAAATAAAAATTTGGAAAATTTAAATCTAGATTGCAAATGTTTAAAATATCCATTAGTAAAATAGAACACAGCCTGTGAAAGTTCGCGATCAGTAGTATTTATGAGATGAACCAAGTCAATGTTTATTATTTTGTTTTTGTTTTTTGTTATGCATGGCTTCTGTCATTCTGTAAATAATGCTGGCTCTCAAGGATACTATTGTACACTTCGTTTGGGCTGGTGATGATCTACAAGAAACAGTGCAATAATGTCAATCTTAAAGTAATATGACCTATACAATATAATTTTTAAACTAGCCTACTTTATTCTAACCTATGCAATGAAGTCGTACGCTTCCGTTTGCCTAAGCTGTGCATATAAGAACCTTTAGCCAAGAACATGGCTCTGTATACTAATCGTTAAAGGCGATGAAGATAGATACGTATTTTATCTCGCAAACATCAGCTGTTAAGTAAGGAAGTACTATATTAGTTCCCGAAACTAGAATGCGAGCTCTGGCAGTCGTCGTCGGGGACCCCCATATTCTCTGACGACCTTCCCAACGACGACGAAAAGGACAAAACGAACGATGACAATGACGACCACGACGAGAGAACCCTCCCTTTTCTTTCGCCTTTACCCGTGGTTATTTCTGACCAGCACCAGCATGAGATTTTCCTCCCTATATCCTCTAGGCAAGAGTGGCGCTTTTTGACCTAGCGGTTGTCGCACCCTTAATCCAAACTAAAACTTAATTGGGACGTATTGGACTAGCCTTTTTTCATAACAAAGACGGCGACAACTACAACATAAACGGTTGACGCACCCTGAAACCAAAAAACTTCAAACCACTTTCTCTGTTCGCCTAGGCCTAAATCTCTTTTTTGGGGGGTGGGGTTATTTGGATTAAGGACGCGTCAGCCGTTAGGTCATAATGCCCCACCCTAGCCTAGGGGATGGGGAGGAGGGGCCCATGCTGGTCAGAACCAGCCATGGGTAAGGGGAGGAAGGGGGATTTCTCACGTCGTGGTCGTCATTGTCTTTGTCATCGTTCGTTGTGTCATTGTCACCGTCGTCGGGGAGGTCGTCAAGGGAAGGGGGAGGTGTCCCCGACGACGATTACCAGAGCTCGCCTCTAGTTTTGGGGAGTATAATATACTTCCCTCTTATTGGCTGATGTTTGCGAGGTGGACTTTTTCTCTTGAATCGCCTTTTACGATTAGCAGAGCCATGCTCTGGGCCAATTCTACCCCGGGCCTAGAATAATCTTCTTTAATTTTTCATACATTGACGCTGGAGGAAGTACCTGTTCTAGGGGTCATACACCGGCTGTTCCATTTAGCCTGGGGTGTAGCCTATCTGGTCAACAAGGGTCTGTGACCACAAATGTTTGTGTAAAGATTATACTAGGGAAACGCCAAAATCGTTGTTAGACGAGTGAGTGAGCCAGGTGTTGAGTACTTACTAACATTACTTTTCTTCCCCCTACCTATAGGCCTCCCTAGCCTATCATAGGCTAGAGTGGCGCATTATGGCCTTACAGTTGACGTGTTCTTATAAAAACTTAACTTAAAAACACTATTATTTATACAATATAATTATCTAACTTAAATGCAAATGTTCCCGGGTACTCAACATATGGCTCTCTCACTCGTCTAACAACGACTTCGGCGTTTCCCTAGTTAAATGATCTCTAAATGAAACAACTGAGGAAATAGTAATGAACAATAACCACACTTTTGGACATTTGTTAGCAAGGGTCACAACCAAACCTAAAACATAGGCTGGGCCTAGCGACTGAAAGCAAACTTAGGTCATCCCAACTGATCCCAACTCATAAGTCAGATGTGGGGAACCTATTATGCTTACTAGGCCAACAAAATACCCACTGTAATGATTTCAATGTAAGGCTAGGCTTATATTTGTGATGAAAGTTTTTGTAAAATAATATGCAATAATTGGTATCGCCACATGCCAAATTAACCTTGAACACTCATTGTGTGTATTTGGATTAGCGTAGCGAGCGAAGCGAAGATATTTTTTTACTACACTGGAGAAAAATATCCGGAATGGTTTTTTCTTTTCTTTTTTTTGTATTTTTTTCGGTTTGTTAACACGATTCCCGCTAAACCGATACTCCAATTGCGATAAAATTTTCTGGAGACCTTTGAAATCTCTGAACTTAGAACTGCCACGTGCGAAAAATCGATCGAAAAATTATTTCTCGTATTTCTCGTCGTTTATAAAGATATGTAACTCGCTATGGTTCTTGGTAAGTGGTTTTAGTTCACTAATTATATTCTAAACTAATCCAAATATGAACATCTGTATGTGCTTATATTTAAACACATTTACCAGACGCATTTTTTACATAATTTAGATATCTTGTTTTTGTTTGTACGTCTTGGAAATAAAGTCACTTGGAGTACTCTGAAACGTTTTTTTTTACTGTATCAATATCTACCTTTAAGAGTTGTTCAGCCGCATGTTCCCAACTAAATAATAAGAAAGTAAATTGTTGAAGATGAAGCATGTGTTCTTTAAACAATAGTTAACTGTTGATTGCATGTTGCATGATTTTGTTTGTTTTTTGTTTGTTTCTGTATTTCAATGTTCTTGGTTGTGTATTCATATTGTTTGCTAAGATGGATGTCGAGTCTTCTCTCATCTGAGCACTGTTGATTATCCGTATAGTTAATAACATTTATTTATTCTCAATTTATGTAAGCTTAAAATTTGTGATTGTGTTTCACGTTTTTAACAATGTCTTAAAATACATACATTGTTTTCAAACCTTCGTAGTGTTTTTGGATGAGCGAAGCGAAGATTCTATTTCACTACACTGGAAAAAAAAATACGAAATGTTTTTTTTCCTTTTTTTTGTATTTTTGTGTGTCTGTTAACACGATTCCGGCTAAATTGTTACTCCAATCGCGATGAAATTTTATGAGGGCCTTCGAAACCTCTGAACTTAGAACCGCCACCTTTTTGAGCGCAATCGAAAAATTATTTGTCATAAAAATCACAATTTTACGATTTTTTTTCGATTTTTAAAACATTTCTTCGACATAATACCTTCATGCTTTATCCGATTTTAATGATTTTTTCACACAACCTTTATTTTATAAATTGATATATTCCTGTAAAATTTGAGCAGAATCGAAAAATTATTTCTCATGAAAATCGCAATTTTACGCATTTTTCGTTTTTATAAAATTACGCTCATCCAACAACGCGCCTGAAAAAGCGTTTGCGAAGCTTCCTTGTTAACATAATGATAATGGTTTCAGTTGCAGCTCCATGTTTGTCAGTATCAGATGCCGACCAAGCCTGGCGTCCAGTTCCTGATGACGGGCTGCAAGATGGAAGATATCACTGTACAAGATGTCCCTCTAGCTTCAAGTACAGGGGTGACCTAACACGACACGTAAAAGATGACTGTGGACGACAAGAGCCTCACAAGTGTCTAGTTTGTAACATGAAGTTTCGTCAAAAATCTAGTCTCATTACACACATGAAGCACGAGTGTGGAGACGAACCACGAGTTGTCTGTAAGAATTGTGAAAAAAAGTTCAAAACTAAAGACGCCTTGTATAAACATGTCTCTTATATGTGTGGTAAAGAGCCCCAGTTTAAATGTCCTCACTGTGCTCACCGTGCACATATTAAAAGTAATTTAAACAAGCATATCATGAAACTCCATCCATAATGGCTTTGTTATATTATAGTCAGATATCATGTGGGATTAGCACCATAAGCCTGAGTATTGAGAGTGTCTAGTTTGTAACAAAATATTTCCTCATAAGCATAATCTTATAACTCATGAAGCACAATTGTGGAGACGAACTACGTCTCGCTTGTAAGAATTGTAGAAAGATTTTTACAACTATAGGAACAGTTTGATGTACATGTGAGAAATGTGGCCAATTAAGATTACCAGATATATTTTCCTTACTTGTCTCATCAAGCACATCTAAAATTTAATGTAAATCAGTATATCAACAGAAATCATCCATAGCTTTGTTATCGTCATATATAAAGTTATTGAAACACGATTAGAAAGTGTTCTAAGAATGTTCGCTTTGCTCGTGATATATTTATCGTCAGTTGGGTATGTAGCTCGTGATGGTTATTGGAAAGTGGTAATAGTTCACTATTGATATTTAGTACAAATAAAAATATTAACATGGGCTTGCGCTGATTTAAACATATTCACCAAACATGCTTTTTAAGGTATTGTGTAAGTGGTATACTTTTATGTCCTTGGAATAAAGTCACTTTGAAGCACTTTGAAATGTTTCGTAACTGTGTCAATATCTTCCTGAGAGTTATTATGGTGATATTTATCATGTCATGTTTTCTTATTGTCCTTAATCACTTATTTTATATGTTTTGTATCGCAACCGATTTTCAGGCGTTGTTCCAAACAATATTAAAAAACTAATAATGAAGATAAAGCAAGTATGTTGCTAACATGATGTTGCTGTTTTAATATTAACGTATTCTTGGTTGTGATTACCATATATGTTGCTAAGATGACACTCGATATCGAAGTTGAGCATAGTTATAACTTTTATTCATTCCAAATTTATGTTACGTTAATAATATTTGTTTATGTTTTTCGTCTACTGTTTTCAATCCTTATTGTGTTATTAACATATTGATTTTGGTTTCAGTACCAGCTCGATGTTTGTCAATATCAGATGCCGACCAAGCCTGGCGTCTAGTTCCTGATGACGGGCTGCAAGATGGAAGATATCACTGTACAAGATGTCCCTCTAGCTTTAAGCACAAGTATAATTTAACAAGTCACGTGAAAGATGACTGTGAGCGACAAGAGCCGCACAAGTGTTTAGTTTGCAACAAGAAGTTTCGTCAAAAACGTAATCTCATGACACACATGAAGCACGAGTGTGGAGACGAACCACGACTTGTTTGCAAGTATTGTGGAAAGAAAATCAAAACTAAAGTAGCCTTGTATAATCATGAGACTCATGTGTGTGGTAAAGAGCCCCAGTTTAACTGTCCTTACTGTGCTTATCGTGCACATCTTAAAGGTAATTTAGCTCAGCATATCAAGAAACAACATCAATAATAGCTTTGCTTCAGTCAAATATTTTAGAAGAAGCACCGTTGTCTTGAGTATACTGAGAATCTTGTTTGTTCAGAATATTTTGGCAAAAAAATAATCTCATTACACACATGTTGCACGAGTGTGGAGACGAACCACGCCTTGTTTCAATGAATGGTGAAAATATATTGAAAGCTATGAGCAGCTTGAACACACATGTGGGATACGTGTGGAGTAAAGAGCTCCTGTTTCATTGTTCCAACTTTGCTCATCGTGCATATCTTTATGTAATGCACTTATTAAGCAAATCATGAGAATGCATCTATTTTAGATTTGTAACCGTCGGATATCATGTTAGTTAAGGACGTAGCAAGTGAATACTATGAGTTTTTGTTTTGAACTAATTGGTTATCCTTGATCAGCTTATGTATTAAATGTTGTATTATTATCGTTTTCAGTTCCATGATTTATATTTTCCATAGTGCGGATCTAGATAGATTCTGTGTGTGTATTTTGTTTGTGGTGAACATACCGTCCCAAAGTTTATTATTATTCAGTTGCCACCTTTTTCTTTCTTACCAGTTGCAATTCATTTTTAAACCAAATTCTAGTATAGACGCTGAAATTAAATTAATTTATATGATATAAATTATTACTTAATTTCTTTAAATCGCACAGTTTATAACACTATTCACGCAAAAGGAAATTCTACGTATGGTTGTGATACCGACTGCAGGTTTCACGGCAGTTTTGCAGGTGACTAACTGGCACACATCTTGATCACATTATTATACTGTTACAACTATGATTTCTTATGGCTGGGACATAGGTTTCTGAAAACTGACACACTCACACACGCTCTGTTAACATGTTCGTATCCCCGTGTTGTAATGAAATATAGCCACTATAAAGCACTCTGGAATACCTTCTAAATGTTTGAATACATGAGAGTTTTTTACCCGCCATTTCCCCCAATTTTAATTAAAGGAAAAAATGTTTAATGGGGCAAAAATTTTTAATAATATCATTAAGACTGAAGTACTTCAGATTGTAGATGTGATCGTTAAGGTTTTGTTAAGTGGTTTTATTTCACTATTCATATTCTAAAACCTATGAAAAATATAAACATTGGTTGGTGCGAAATTAATCAAATTCATCCATGGATGCTCATTTAACAATTTTTTGTAAAATCCTACAAAGAATAAATGAATGAATGAATGAATGAATAAATGAATGAATAAAATGATAGTTTTATTTCCATTAATGAATTTACATAGTTGACCCTTAAGTAAAAAAACTATATTTTACAGTAGGGTATATGGAAAGTATGTGCGTGCACTTTAAAATTTCCTTTTAAATATTTACAATACTAACAATGCAAGCCAAAGTGATTTAGGAGCACTACATTTTAAGGTTTGGTAAAAATTAATAGTAAGCAGTTCGGGCAGTCAAACACATGGGCCTGTATCTAGTAATATAATACTAAAAAAAATAATATAAACTATTATTTATAACCGATAATACAAATTAAACATGATTTCACATGTCGGTGACAAAATTTTTAGGGATTTTTAAAATTCTACATAAAGGGCCAATCTATACAGTAGTTTAAGGATTGTAGTCATAGGGTTGTAATTTAACACTATGGCCTACATTTTTATGATGAAACTCTAGTCTATTCAGGAATTAATTAGACATTTTGTAATACTTGATCATATTATGTCCCATTTTTTTTAAAACCCTAGGGGGGCCTTCATAATATCTGTAAGGGCCCTTACTCTATGCTTACAAAAGATCTTTTGGAAATTTCATCTCTGATAGTATCCCTTATTGCAAAGGGAGAATTTGAGTTTGTTTTTAAAATGAATTTATATTACGAATTTTTTTTATTTGTGTTGGAAGTTTGTTGAATAATTTTATTTTTATGTTTTTTCGAATTTTTTGTGGAGCTTGTGCTTGTGGAATTTAGTGTGTAGTTAGTAGCTTGTCTGTATCATGTGAGTGGAAATATTATTATTTTTTGATTTGATATGCCCTTTTTTAAGGCTCATAAAGATTCGTATTTATAGGCTGTATAATGTAAGTTTTTATGTTTAATAAAATGTGGTATTTTGGGCAAGAGTTTTTTCTTTTTTAAGGCCAAGCATTGTTCGGAGAGCCGTTTTTGAAGCTTTAAAAAAAGATTCGCTATAGTGGATTGACCCCACCCGCAAGCCCTATCTCATGTGGGTTCAAATTTTCGTAGTAAGCTAGTTTAAAACTTTTGGTGTTACAAATTGTTTAATTTATTTATGCAAAAAAAGGCAGCTTATTTTTTTGCTTAAAGTTACAATGAGTATGCCAATTTAAATTTTTACAAAAAAGAAAACAAGATTTTTTCCTGTGCCAACATTTATTTCACAATTTCGTTTCGTTTTTTTAAATTTTTGTCAAGTTTTGGTTTTAAAGGAAGTTTTTTTTTTTGTTTTTTTTGTTTGTCTTTTAAATAAAGTCCTTTTAAGCAATTTTGGAAAGTTTTTTTAACTATTCAATTCACCTTGACAGTTTTTGATGTATTTATTTTTTATGCTAACTTTTTGGGGCCCTTTATCACTTATGTAATTTTTTTTATAACTGCACCCAAGTTCAGCCCGGGTATCCCAAATATTTTTTTAAAAACTAATTAATGAGATAAAAGAGTATGTTTTTAAAAAACTGCAGAATGTTGCTTGCTTGATGTTTCTGTTTGTATTTCAGTATTTTTTGGTTGGTTTAAAAATAAGTTTCCAGTGATATAAAAAGACTTCCTAAGTTGAGCATTTTTGTCAATGCCATTTTTTCTATTTCAATTATTCAAATATTCTTAATTGTTTAATTATAAAAAAATATTTTTACAATTTTTGAAAAACATCTATGTTTTTGCCTTGAGTTTATTAACATTTGGTTGGTTTTTCTACCATTGGAGTTTATCATGCATTGTTTACCAAGCCTGGCACCAGCTGTGCGATCACGTAGTTTGTGAAATCATTTCTATAGAAAGCTCATGAGCTCCTTACGTTATCTCAAATTTTGTGACCATGACTTAGAATAGTAACGAAAAAATTGACCGGGGTTTATATTCTAAGTCCAGGGTTTACCACGTAACTCGTGACATCCTTTTCTATAGACAACATAAATACAGTGACAATATTTTAGCGTAGCAAAGGAGCTCAAAGGAGGTGCCGTTAAATCCCCTTAAAAAATCTCAAAAGGGTAAATTTGGGAAAAAAACTCTCTCATTTGAACAAATGGAACTTTTCTTACACAGATTGAAGCTTTCTTAAACTCCGCCCACTTATTTCCTTTAAAAATGATCCTAAAAGATATATCTTATCTTAGTCCCGGTCATTTTTAATCGGCGAGCAAACACCCCTATACAGAACCCCCCTTTACTGGGGAAAACCCAAAAAATACGTTGAAAAGATGGAAGCAAAATTTAACATCCCTGCAGCTCATTGGAGGAAATGGGAAGTGATTATCTTACTCTTTGCAAAAAAGACAGAATGGTCTAGGTAGCCCAAATCTTTTAGAAGGACAGTGGTCCCGTGAAGGAAGAAAACCTTCTCCTCTCCAGTGGGAGCTTGCTTAATCCCGTCACATCATGGGGGACGATGGGAAAAGGGTTCGGTGGTCACAACAAGACTTCTCGAGAACATTTAAAAGCCCCCAAAATGAAATTGTGCCCCTTCCAAATTAAAAAGTTTCAATGTTCCTTTTTTAAAAAAAAATTCATTTTTTTGGGCCCCCGTAGTTTATGCAACATTTCCCCTGCCTTTTGTTTTAAGCCCTCCTGGTCTATTTTGCACTTTAATTCATTTTGTATTGCTCACCGCCATCCAATTTTTGTATCAATTTTTTTGGGTTGAAAAGAGCATTTCTTTGTTTTTAAAAATGTTTTTATCACACTGAAATTACTTACTGCACGGCCATTCGTAGGTCTAGTGTTTTTCTCTGTTAACTTTTGAAAATTATTAATAAAACAGTGTTTTTACTTGTGATTTGCGATTCAAAGTGTGTGTTATTGTGTCCGTGGATCGCTGAACCAGGGCCTTCATTTACAGTCCACTCATTTGTTATCTTTAACATGGTCCTCCATTCACTCCAGAGTTTCATTTTCATCTTAATGTATCACCCATTCATCTCTTGCCCCAACAGAAGCCATCTTTGTTTTTAAAAGATATTCAAGAAGTTGGAATTCCGAACGGAAAATGTGGACCTTCTTCGCCCAATACAACGTATTTTTCCTTTAGACGTATCTTCCGAAGAATGTAGTTTAATAAATATTTGTCATATTGTGTCTAAATGTGAATAAACCATGCCACATCTCAAGGTGGGAGAATGTAAGATTTTTATATCTTTGAGATGTTAACTTGTTTGATACTGCAGCACCCTAAGGTGGCAGTGATTGTTTTGTTTGATTTAGGATTGTTGTGTTTTTGTACAATTTCAGTAAGTTTTTCACATTTGTGTTATTAAATAAATGATTTATACTTATTAAACAAGCTCAGGTGTTCTCTTTTCAACAATGACATTGGTTAATGTTGCAAGTCTTCTGTTTTCAATTCTTGTTGTGTTATTAACATATTGCTTTTGGTTTCAGTTCCAGCTCCATGTTTGGTAGTATCAGATGCCGACCAAGCCTGGCGTCCAGTTCCTGGTGACGGGCTGCAAGATGGAAGATATCACTGTACAAGATGTCCCTCTAACTTCAAGAACAAGAATCAATTAACAAGACACGTGAAAGATGATTGTGCACGACAAGAGCCACACAATTGTTTAGTTTGCAACAAGATGTTTCGTCAAAAACGTAATCTCATGACACACATGAAGCACGAGTGTGGAGACGAACCACGACTTGTTTGCAAGTATTGTGGAAAGAAAATCAAAACTAAAGTAGCCTTGTATAATCATGAGACTTATGTGTGTGGTAAAGAGCCCCAGTTTAACTGTCCTTACTGTGCTTATCGTGCACATCTTAAAGGTAATTTAGCTCAGCATATCAAGAAACAACATCAATAATAGCTTTGCTACACTCAAATCATGTAGGAGAAGCACCATTATCCTGAGTATACTGAGAATCTAGTTTGTAATAGAATATTTTGGCAAATATATAATCTCATTACACACATGAAGCACGAGTGTGGAGACGAACCACGTCTTGTCTATCAGAATTGTAGTAATATATTTAAAGCTATGAGCTGCTTGAATGCACATGTGAGATACGTGTGGAGTAAAGAGACCCTCTTGAATTGTTCCAACTTTGCTCATCGTGCATATCTTAATATAATGCACTTATTAAGCAAATCATGAGAATGTATCTATTTTGGCTTTGTAACCGTCGGATATTATGTTAGCTAAGCACGTAGCAAGTGAATACTTTGAGTTTTTAAAACGTTACTTAAAACTTATGAGCATCAACCTGATGATGGGTGAGGAAGTTTCACCCGAAAATTCGTTTTTAAGTAAGTAGTGGCCTCGGTCATAAGTTTTAAGTTACGTTTTAATATTGTTCCGGACCAATAAGCTCTTTTTATAGAATACTATGCGTTTTTGTTTTGAACTAATTTATTATCAGCTTATTTATTAAATGTATAATTATCGTATTTATTTATTTATTTATTTTATTTATTTTATTTATTTAACGTCTTTCCTATTCAGTTATAAAAACTGATTTACAAAGGAGGACAACTAAATAAATCTAATTACATAGATGCAGACACAACAATGAACTACATTTAAGTAAATATTTGAAATAGTAATATTAAAACAATGCATTAAATACTCAACAAATTTGATAACAAATAAAAAGGATATTAAATGCAATTTATGAATGAATCGAATATAAAAAAAGGGTGGGGTTCCATGATTTATATTTTCCATAGTGTGGATCTAGATTCTGAGTGTGCGTTTTGTCTGTGGTGAACATACCGACCCCAAGTGTGTATTATTATTCAGTTGTCACTTTTTTCTTTCTTATCAGTTGCAATTCATTTTTAAACCGAATTTTCGTAGAGACGCCGAAATAAAAGCTATTAACATGTTATTCATCGTAATTACATTTCTTTCAGTCGCTCAGTTTATTAACAGAAATGACGCGAAAGGAAATTCTACGTATGGTTGTGATGCCGACTGCAGGTTACACGGCAGTTTTGCAGGTGACTTATTGGCACACTCACACACGTTCTTTTTAACATATTCGTATCTCCATGTAGCAATGAAATATGAACATTATAAAGCACTCTGGAATACCCTCTACCTGTTTGAATACCATGAATATTTTGTCGCTATTAAGCCTGATTGAAATATCGGCAGAAAATGTTTAGACATCGGCAAGAATTTTAATAATAACAGTAGGATTTATGTATATTTCAGACTTGTAAGATAGTTGATATATTGATCAAATGTTTGATGATATTAAAAAATAATTTAAATTGTCCTGATGTCGAAGATACTTAACTCGTGATAGGTCTTGTAGAGTGGTTATAGTTTACTATTAATATTCTAAACCTATGAAACTATTAACATTGGTTGGTGCAAAGTTAATCACGTTCACCCATGGACGCTCTTTAAACATATTTTGTAAATTCAACTATGTTATGTCTTTTAAATAAAGTCACTTTGAAGCACTCTGGAACGTTTTGTAACATTCAAAAACTACCTGAGAGTTACTATGATGACATTTATCTTGTTATGTTAACTTATTGTTCTTGATCACTTTATTATTATTATTATTATTATTATTATTATTATTATTATAATTATATATATTATATTATTATAAAAATGAAGTGTTTTTTGTTTCTAAGCTATAAATAATGATACTTTTTATATGTTTGTGTTTGAAATGTGCAGCTATACGTGGGGTATCGTTAGTAGGTATGTACAATTATGATTTATGTTTTTATTTGACATTTTAACTTCAGTTTACTCATTTTTTCATTTTTTGATAATGTAAACAAAAGCAAGTTCTCTATGTGCATGGCTTATTTAACTTCTTTGATAAAGATACTTTACTCGACGCAAAACTCCACCAGGTCAGATGAATCGATCACCTTTAGTAAAGAATTGCTCTTAAATGTGTGTAGAATGTGCCTGAGAATATCATAGTAAGATAAAATAGTGCACGCACTTGTTTGTTTATCTAAACATGGATGATACAGATGACTCTTTAAATACCACTAAAGCTGGTAAACCAAGGAAGCGTATTAAATGGACACAGAGTATGAACATTTATATTATGCGTATGTTTTATAAGTTAACTAGACTTGAAACTCAAGTTAAAGGATACAGGAAAATTCTGCATCAAGCATTTAAAGTGGAATTCCCTCACATAGGTCAAAATGTAACAGAGCAAAGAATTGCAGACCAAAGGCGAGCAATTACAGTGAAAAAATTGTTGAATCCAGATATAATAGAGAGGATTAAAGAAGAAGTATCTAAGGAAATAGAGGGACAGTCTCCAGACCTATCAAGAGTAGTAGGGGAATGCAGATATAGATAGGGCCTACCTCGTCTCCTCAGGTGATGGTTGATAGTCATCGAGCGGACACGAGCAGTTATGAAGATGATTCACGCACATGTCTGCCGACGTGGAACGGAAACGATATAGAAGTGTATGATGAAAGCAAATGGATTGAAACCCAGTTCACCATTCCACAAATTATTTTGATTGGACACATCACCAACACATACTGCAAATACGTACACAACAGCAGCTATGCGTTATGAGGGTTTATAGCCCACTTCAAACTGCGTGTGGTGTGTATGGGAATCAGGAAGTCGTACCAATAAATATGAAGGCATATTGTGCTTTTGACCCATCATGGTGGATGACTCGGAAAAAAGTCAATAATGGTAGTGGGCCCTACGATAGAGGTTTGTCAACAACCTGATGCTGTGTTTGAATGTGGTGGTAGACCGGCAATAAAAAAAATATTCACAACGCCTATTGACTCAAATGAGCTGGATTCACGACGAGCGTTTACTCTGTCACAAACTCCACATTTCACACAGACGTTTTCGGAGCATAATCAGTCCAATACCACTAACTCAGTTGCTGAAGATACCAGCTTGAACCATTCTAATTTTTTTTTTGATTTGCACTATAATCTACCATTAGCAGGGATTGGATCCCCTTTTATTTACTAGCACACAGAATAACGGGTATAGGTATATTAGAAATAAAACAACACCGGTCAATGGTGGTGTTACTATGAGGAAAAGGGACCATCCACTAACACCTCCTGGGTATATACCTATGAGTGCTGCAAAGATCAGGGAAACACTATTAAAATTAAGTTTAAATGACATCAATGTATTGAACCACCAAGAAAAAATGATACATGAATTGAATTCTAATATCGCTGTAATGAGTAAAGAGATTTGTACTGACGGGTCAAAAAGTAATGATAAGTGGTTATATTCAGAAGTCACTACCTTAGGGCGAACTAAATCGATGGATCAAATTTCACCAGCAGAAACTGTTACCACAAATTTCTGTAGTAATCGAGCCCAAAATACAGAACCGAAAAGAAAAGGAACAAATAAAGCAATCGTGGCAATGAATACAATTCGACAGCTATGTTCTGTACCTACGGATAACACGCGGTTTTCATCGCCTTCTCGGTTAGTGATGGAGTATCCCCCTTGTTATCAGTTGACTGATTTAACAACACCCTCAAGACCAAACTTAAAAAGGCCACTACCAAAGAAGAATCGAATGGAACACCAGAAAATACAGTCTTTGTCTAGCTGTGTCAAAGGTATTAATTATTATCACCATGATTCCTTAAATGTTAATCAGAATGTGTTGCCATCAGAACTATCTCCCTCTCGACAGAAACGAAGGTCGCACAACTTACCTCGAGGAACTCGGACAATTGTCAAACATAGCAACTCTACCTTGCCTCTTGAGAATACTACTCCAAAAACATTGAAGGGTTTACAAACTCCTGGCACCGTAGACCATATTGACAGTTCTGTCTGGATTAACCGTATAGAGCGAGCACATTCGATCGGATGGGACGAATTTGAAAATGTTCTAAAAATTATTGTCAAATGAAATGAAAAAAACCTATTAAGTTTAAAAGTGGAAGAACTAATGGGTTAGAGAATAAAGAAGTACAAACGGGGACTTAGTAAGGGACGTGGTAGACGAAACTAGAGGGAACATGCGTGGAGGAGCTGGAAATCACGGACGTGTACTAGACATAGTAACCGACACAAAGGTAGAAGACATGGCTATCACAAAGGCGATGAATCAGTTTATTCAGACCATATAGACAAAGATACCTTGAATGTTACAGAAGATGAAAACTAAAATTCAAAAGTTGTATCGGTCGTCAAAGAAGACTGCATTTAGTTCGATCATGGAGGTGAGTCGCCATTTTGTCAGATTGATAATGAGAAAATAGATGGATATTACCGAAACGTGTTTAAGGACCAAGGATATATATGGACGGAACCTCCTGAATGTGTACCCGACCTTAATCCTGGAATAACTATCAATAATGAGTCAATTACACGCTCTATAACATCAAAAGAAGTGATAGACCGATTATCAAAAATGAAAAATACTGCACCTGGCCCAGACTACATTAAATATGCCGATATCAGACGATTTGATAAGGATGGTGATATTGTGGCTGCGATTTATAATGTGTGCTTAAAGAACGCCGAATCCCTAGTGAATGGAAACTATCCGGACCGTATTAGTTTACAAACAAGGAGATAAAGATGATTTATCGAATTGGAGACCTCTAACTCTAGGACCAACATTAGGGAAGCTGTATGCTGGGATACTTGCTGATAGATTGACCTTTTGGGCCACTTCAAATAATATAATTTCTCCTATGCAGAAAGGTTTCTTAGAATTTGAAGGTTGTTTGGAACATAACTTGTGCTTCAAACAACAATTGACGATTGCAGACGCAAAAACTCAGAAATTTGCATGGCATGGCTTGATCTATCAAACGCTTTTGGTTCACTGCCACATGCTTACATTCAGGGCACACTTAAACGATTAGGTATTCCTCAAGATTTTCTCAACATCGTTGCAGATATGTATGATGGTAGTACTACCGCAATCAGGACTAGTGATGGGTACACAGACAGCATTCCCTTACAAGCTGGAGTAAAACAGGGTTGTCCCCTGAGCCCAATCCTGTTCAACCTTTCAATGGAGCCAATTATTAGAACAGTGGGCATATGTAAGTGCTGAAATGGGTTACAAGCTGTATGACAAAGCATATTAGTGTGCTTGCTTATGCCGACGACCTTGTTGATGTAGCTAAAGATAGTGCGCACTTCATTTTCTTCTCCGCATTTTAGATGATGTTACTACCTGGGCTGGATTAAGGTTTAAACCCCAAAAGTGTGCGTCATTACACGTACGTAAAAGTCAAACCATAAACACACAGTTTAGTGTACAAACAGGTATAATGGTTACACTGAAAGATGGAGAGAGAAGCTTACAGACATCTTGGGAGTACCAACTGGGTACAACATGAAACAGACACCTATTGCTGAAATACAACAGATGAGTGAAGATATGCACAAAATAGACTGTTCTTTGTTAGTACTTGGTACCATGGCAAAAGTTAGATGCGGTCCGAACGTTTCTTTTGTCTAGACTGGAATTCATATGAGAGGTGGATCAATGAAAAAATCACTTTTCAGACAGTTTGACTTGGAAATAAAGTCTCTGGCCAAGAAATGGATGAATCTTCCTCAAAGAGCTAGTCCAGAAGTTGTTTACATGGCCATGCATGAAGGAGGAGCAGGTGTTATGCCACTAGGTGATTCTAGTGATGTACTTGCAGTTACTCATCCATACAGACTGTTGACTTGCAGAGATGCATTTTGTCGAGAAATCGCGTGGGCGTCTATGAGAAGTGTTGTTAAAAAGAAGATAGGCCGAGCTCCTAATAATGATGAATGTTGCCAATATCTTAGTGGCTCTATGGAAGGAGATTATGCGCGACATGAAGGAGCAATCACTTCAATCTGGACACAGGCAAGATCTGCATCACGACGACTTCGTAACCGGATTGGCTTTTTATGGACATATGATGTGTCCGACAAGAGCTATGTATCAAAGTTTCTCGGCCACAAAATATGCCTGACATTGCGGTAGTTCCACCAGACTCACGCGGACTATTAGCCAAGACACTGAGAACAGCAGTGCGTGATTCCTATAGGGAGAAGTTATTGCATAAGAAGAGCCAGGGGAAAGTATTTATACTTACAACAAAGTGTTATGCAAGCAACCATTTTGTCGCTACAGGAAAACACACCCGTTTTGTGATTGGCGTTTTATAAATAGAGCCAGATTGAATGTCATGCCTCTAAATGGAAGTCGATTCTGGGGTGAGGGATCTAAGTCATGCCGATTGTGTAACTATCCGCAAGAGACTCTGCACATGTCATAAACCATTGTATGCGCCATTCCAGAGCATTGCAAAAAACGCCATAATGATGTACAGAATCGTCTTGTAGCAGCACTTCCCAAAAACCGGCCAAAACTCACAGTAACTGTTAATCGGCGTAATTCAGCAGATAACAACTCAAAAATTACGGCCTGATATCATTATCAAAGATGATACTTTAAAAACTGTGAGAATTATAGATGTTGCTTGTCCATTTGAAAATGGCGCAGATGCGTTCATTTTAGCAAGACTACGTAAGGAGGAAAAATACCGGGAGACTGCTAAGGTATTTGAATCAGAAGGATACTCTACCACAGTGGATGCCTTTATAGTCGGTAGTCTTGGAGGATGGGACCAAGAAAATGAACGAGTATTGCGCGCCTTAGGTATTAGTAAGAGATGTGCTACATCAATGAGGAAGAAAATGGTCAGCGAAACTATCAAGTGGTCTCGAAATATATATGTGGAACACGTGTCCGGCATAAGACAATATTCAGATTAGAAAGATAGTAAAATGATCTGTTTGTGTGCCAGTGGCAGCGCTTCACGACAGTCCGTCGGTGGCGAATACGCTCAACATAGCGTCATCACACCATTCAAGGTGATAAAACCACGGGTGGGAATGAGGTATTCTGAATATCATTATCATGGCAAAAGATTTCAGTAAGCCCCACAAATCAAAGCGATTGGCTATAATTGCAAAACACTTTCCACACGATGAACTGTCTCAAAGATACAAATTTACATTGATGACGAGATCTATGATGAGATCGCGTTTTACGAGGAGTTGATAATTGAAAATACGGACACAAAGGAGGAGTGCGGGAAAGTTACAATCAGCGTGAAACATGCCGGTAAAGACCAGCATACGTTCAGATTCGCTCGTCAGCACAAGCAACAATCAACGGGAACATTAGTGTAGTGTCAAGATTATCAGTTGCGTTGACAGACATTTCGCCACGATCGAAGAGAGACGTAATGATTACTCTACTACCTCTGGATCGGGAGAGTTAACTACCTTCCCTGTGAACAAATATTGTACATCGTCAAGACAAGGACATCTATCACGGTTCTGTGGTGCAGCACCATCTCGTAAGTAGACATCCAGGCTCTCCTGCTGCAAAAACCCAACCAAGTGATCCCATTCTCCGTCAAGTTCTTCACTGCCTTCCAATACAACCCGAAGTATGCAGAGATTTATGAGGAAGACACTCCTTGCGAGTATGACTACGAGAAACATGAATTTTTTACCCAGAACTGCGCCAAATTCTCTCGGACCACATCCAGGCTCTCCTACTGCAAAAACCCAACCAAGTGATCCCATTCTCCGTCAAGTTCTAAAATCACAACCATTCGACGGAGTGCAAGATCCCTGTGAAGATACAGTTTCAGGACAAGAAACCTGACCATCTTAGTTCGATGACTACATCAAACTATGTTCAGAACCTCAAGCTGATCTTCTAATCATAATTATAGTAATTATGATTGTTTTTATTGTTTTTAATCGTGTATTTGTCTTTGAAAAAAATATTTTAAATAAAATTGAATTATTATTATTATTATATTATTATTATTTATTTTTTATTATTATTATTATTATTATTATTATATTATTATTATTATTATTATTATTATTTATTTTCAATTTGCAACGTACAGTCATTAAAACCATATACAGAGCATATGTTGGCGACAAGAATAAAAGGGCATAGCCCATAACACAAAAGTGTCTTGCCACCATTACTACAATATTAATACATTTATAAACTAACACATAATGCATTACAAAACAAATAAAATCTACAAACTAAAATACAATCTAAAAGTTATTAACTAAAGCAGTTATAAAATAATATACATTGCAGAGCACATTACATTACATCACTTATGTAATTTGTTTTATAACTGCACCGATGTTCAGCCGGAAGTTCCCAACAATATTTAAAAAGCTTATTGGTGAAGATAACGCTTGTATGTTTTTAAATACTGCATGAATGTTGCTTGCTTGATGTTGCTGTTCTTATTTCAATGTTTTCTTGGTTGTGTTAACATAAGTTGCCCAGATAAAATTAGAGACTTCTCATTTGAGCATTGTTGTTGATGTCCATTTTTTTATTTTCAATTTATTCGGATATTCTAACAATTGTTTATATTTAAAAAAACATATTTTGATAATGCCTTGAAACACACCTACTGTTTTCAGTCCTTGTAGTGTTATTAACTTCATTGGTATTGGTTTCAGGTCCAGCTCGATGTTTGTCAGTATCAGATGCCGACCAAGCCTGGCGTCCAGTTCCTGATGACGGGATGCAAGATGGAAGATATCACTGTACAAGATGTCCCTCTAACTTCAAGCACAAGGGGACATTAACAAGACACGTGAAAGATGACTGTGGACGACAAGAACCACACAAGTGTCTTGTTTGCAACAAGAAGTTTTGTCAAAAACATAGTCTCTTGACACACATGAAGCACGAGTGTGGAGACTAACCACGACTTGCTTGTAAGAATTGTGAAAAAAATTCAAAACTAAAGGCACCTTGAATAAACATGTTACTTAACTAAAGGCACCTTGAATAAACATGTTACTTATGTGTGTGCATTACCGTGCACATCTTGAAAGTAATTTAACTCAGCATATCAATAAACTACGTCCATAATGGCTTTGTTATACTCAGATATCATGATGGGAAAGCACCATTATTATGTTAAGAGTATCTAGTTTGTAAGAAAATATATTCTCAAAAACATATCATGACACACATGAAGTACGAGTGTGGAGACAAATCACGACTTGATTGTAAGAATTGTGGAAAAAATATCAAAACTAAAGGCGCCTTCTATAAACATGTGTCTTATATGTGTGGCAAAACGCCCCAGTTTAAATGTCCTCACTGTGCTTATCGTGCACATTTTAAAGGTAATGTAGCTCGGCATATCAAGAAACTACATCCATAATGGCTATTGTTATACTCAGCTATCATGTTGGAAAAGTACCATTAGTATATTGAGAGTATCCAATGTGTAAGAAAATATATCCTCAAAAACATAATCTCATGACACACATGAAGCACGAGTGTGGAGACGAACCACGACTTGTTTCAGCTGTTTGTAAGAATTGTGGAAAGAATTCATAACTTACGTTGCCTTGTACAACATGTGACTCATGTGAGCGTTAACGATCCCCTGTTTGTGTCCTCACTGTGCTCACCGTGCACATTATTATGTCAGCATATGAAGAGAATGTATACACAATAGCTTTGTTATCGTCAGGTATAATGTTTCTGAATCACGATTAGCAGTTGAATACAAAGTAAACGTCTTTGTTTTCCTCATGATTGTTTTAGCAAATACAATAAACATAGTTTATCATTCTTGATCAGCTTATTTATAACCAGATGTTTATTTATTGTATTAAGTTCCATGATTTATATTTTTTGTTCTAGATTTTGTATGCGGAATTTGTGCCTGGTGAACATTTTGTAATGACTGAAAATTTATATAAGTATTCTGTTGTAAACTTAATTATGTACTTTATCAACCCATTATTACAATTTCCACTTCATTAATAAAACAATCTACAGTAAGCATCCAATTCTCGTATAAACGTTGGAATCCACTTATAAATCATTGTCGCTAAATTCCTTACATTCGCCCAGTTTATTAACGCATTCTTCTTTAAGGAAAGTCTACGTTTGGTTGGTATTCCGGCTGCACGTTGACCAACATTTTTACACGTCTTAACTAGGACACGTCTTATTTAGGCGCTTTTTGTGAAATCCAGGCCCTGGATCACATAATGCAACTGTCGCAACTGTTATTTATTATGGCTAGGACATAGGTCTCTGAAAACTCTCACATACACACACTGACGCTTTGTTAAACCTATTTTTATCTCAGTGTTGTATATCTTTGAAATAAACTCACTATGGAGCATTCTTATTTACTTCTTAACTGTTTGAATACAATGAGGGTTATTCTGATGCCATTTACCCTGATTGATCTATCAGCTGAAAATGTTTTGATCCTGGTACAATTTATAATGTATCTGTGTTTTATTTTACATATTATATGGTCTTCTATTCCGGTAAAATATGAGTTACATGTTTGATGGTAGCAATATTGTCCTGGTTTTAGGGATACGTAAAACGTTGTGGGTATTGGCAAAGGGTTATATTTTACTATGAATATTCTAAACTAATACACACATTTTAATAGGCTTGTGGTGATTTAAACAAATCCACCCAAACGCTCTTTTTAACATATTTTGTATTTCTTATTTTTCCTGTCTTTCAAATAAAGTCACTTGGAAAGTTTTAAAACTGTATTAATATCTACCTTAAAATACGCCTATATGATGATGCCATGTATCTTGTTATGTTTACTTATTTCATTGTTTACTATTTTACTTGTATTAAAACATAACTAGTGTTCAGCAGGATATTATCAACTATATTATTAAAAAAGCTAACTTGGTGAAGATTACGTATCTTGTTTTAAATACTGCACGGATGCTGCTTGCATGATGTTGATGTTTGTTATTTTAATGTATTATTAATTTTGTTATCATATAAGTTTCTAAGATGACAGACAAGTCTTCTCTCGGTTTAGCATTGTTCTTATCTGTATAATTGATATCATTTATTTATTCTCAATTATGTAATTCTTCTAACGTTTGTTTGTGTTATTAACAATTGTTCGAAATTTATTAAACGCATTGACTTTCCGTTTTTCTGCTTACCGCCATTGTTTTCAACACGTTTCTTATAATCAATCATTATTCAAACATTGTTTTTTTTTGTTAACATATTGGTGTTGGTTTCAGTTCCAGCTCGATGTTTGTCAGTATCAGATGAAGACCAAGCCTGGCGTCCAGTTCCTGATGACGGGCTGCAAGATGGAAGATATCACTGTACAAGATGTTCCTCTAGCTTCAAGTACAAGAGGACATTGACAACACACGTGAAAGATGACTGTGGACGACAAGAACCTCACAAGTGTCTGGTTTGCAACAAGATGTTTGGTCAAAAAAATAATCTCATGGCACACATGAAGCACGAGTGTGGAGATGAACCTCGACTTGTTTGCAAGAATTGTGGAAAGAAATTCAAACTGTTGAGTAGCTTAAATCAACATGTAAATCACGTATGCGGTAAAGAGCCACAATTTAAATGTCCTCACTGTGCTCATCGTGCACATCTGAAAAGTAATTTAACTCATCATATACAGAAACTTCATCCATAATATCTTTGTTATCGTCAGATGTTATGTTGGATACGCACCGTAAGCCTGAGTATGCTAGAGTGTCTCGATTGTAACAAAATAATTCGAAAAAAACATTATCTCATGACACACATGAAGCACGGGTGGGGAGACGAACCATGACTTGGTTGGAAGACTTGTTGAAAGATATGCAATACTATGAGCAGCTTGGAAGTACAGGTGAGTACGTGTTCGGTATAGATCCCCAGATTCATCGGTACATCTCAAATATAATGTTATCAGCATATCAAAACGAGCATTCATAACAGCTTTGTTGTCTTTTGATATAAATTTATTGAAGCACGATTAGAAAGTGAATACCTACTATCAAAATAAGTATGTTTCATGATACATCTATCATGTCTGCTAAGATAATGTGTTGTCCTTAATCAGCTTATTTAATACCTGATGTCTTATTATCGTATTTAGTTCCATGGTTTATTTTTTTCATAGTTCGGTTCTTGATTTAATGTGCGGATCTTACCCAGAGTGTGTCTTATTATTCTGTTGTCACCTTAGTAATGTACTTCATCAACTTATTCTTACATATTCCAACTCACTTTTAAATCTCTACTACTGTTTCTGGAATGTAATGGCTGGGATGCCGAATGCAGGAGGTCACAGCAGTTTTACCTGTCTCTAACTGGCACACACCTGGATCACATTATTCAACTGTCGTTATTTCTTATGGCTAGCACATAGGTTTCTGAAAACTCACACACTCACACACACGTTCGTTCGTATCTCGGTGTCGCAATAAATATAGCCACTATGGAGCACTCTGGAATACTTTCTAACAGATTGACTATTACTGTCGCCAATTACCCAGATTGAAATAACTAAAGAAAGTGTTTTGACATCGGCAAAAATGTTAATAATATCAGTAAATAAGAAACATATGGGTATTGGTAAGCGGTTATATTTCACAATTAATATACAAAACCTATGAAAATATTAACATGGGTTTGTGTAAATGAAAACACATTCAATCAGACTGCACTACGCTTACTGCTAGCACAATAGGTTTCTGAAAACTCACGCATACTCACTCGTACGCTCTGTTTAACATATTTGTGTGTTGTATAGTTATGGTATATAGTCAGTATGGAGCACTTTATGACTGTTTAAATACCACGAAAGTTACTTTGACTCCATTTTGTCTGATTGATCTATCAGCAGTAAATGTTTTGATATCGGCTAAAATTTAAGTAAGTTTTACTATATATTTCTGACTTGTAAGATGTTTGATGATTGTATCATTGTCCTGATGTCAAAGGTATGTAACTCGTGATGGGTATTGGAAAGTTGTTATAGTTTATTATTCATATTCAATATCAATAAAAATATTAATTTGGCTTGTGCTGATATAAAAACATTCACCGGTCGTGCTTTTTAACATATTGTTTATATATTATAATATTATTATAATGTCCTTCAAATAAAGTCACGTTGGAACGTTTGGAACTGTTCAACATCTACCTGAGAGTTATTATTTATTTATTTTATTGTTTACTTATTGACTTTAATCACTTATTTAATTTGTTTTATAACGCGACCAATGTTCAGCAGGACATTGATATCGGCATGTTGAGTGAAACGAAACACTTCAATAATTTAGCATGTACCTTGAGAGTTATAATGATGCCATTTATCTAGTTGTGTTAACTTTCTGTTCTTGATCACTTTTTTATTTTGTTTTATAACAGAACTGATTTTCAGCCGGATGTTTGGTGTAGATAATGCATGTATGTTTAAATACTGCATGAATGTTGCTCTGCGTGATATTGCTGTTCGTATTCCAATGTATTCTTTTTGTTGTGTTACTATATAAGTTGGCCAGATGAAATTAGAGACTTCTCTCAGTTGAGCATTGTTGTTGATATCATTTATTTATTCAACTAATTAAATTAGTATGGTTTGAATTTTTGAGGCAGATATATTCGATCTTATGTCTATATCTAGGAGTATGTACAATGCTTTATCTGTTTCTTTCTAGTACTTTAAAAATAAGTTGCTAATTTAACTGAATATAAGTAGAAGTATTTCATTTTTCGTAATAACAAGAAGAATTTTTGCACGATTGTAAAAGGTTTGATATTTGCATTGATATCCATAGAGAAAATCAAGCATATCATAATTTTGCTTATTCTTTCAGATTAACGAGATTTTTTATTCTTTTCTGCGGATGTTGAATTTAGCCATTGCTTCAAAGCTTCTTTGAATCTATAGAGAGCTTATTCCTGTAGGGGCGATATTAACGAAATTGGCTCACCCCACTTAACATCTCAAATCTGACTTGACCACGTGTTAGTATGCACCTTGTGAAACAGCACCAGGTAGTATGTCACTTCGAATTGTGGTATACGTTTGTTTTTAAAATGCCATTTTGTTTTTGAATGTGCTATCATTGAAACGCTTACTCACTCGTCTTTAAATGTACATAACTCGGGACTCGGTTAACTGATTCTATTTTGTTAACTACCGATTTGTAGGTAACTGTATGCTTTCCTTATTATATACAATCATTGTTTAATGAACATATGATTTGACTGTTAAATATTGCAGATAAGGCAAAAATCGCACCGTTTCTCTGATCGACCTGAAATGTTGCACACATGTAGGCCTACATACCATCTATGCGGGTTGATGTATAGATTTTGAACAAAATCCGATCGTTGGTTATTTAAAAAAAAAAAAAAATGTTCCGATCGTTATGAAATTTTGCAGGGTCAATAAGTACAACATTCTCTCCTATATTACAAATTTTCAGCTAAATCGGTCAAGACCTTAAAGACTTATTGGTATGTAGCACTATGGGAATGTACTCGGGTCGCGTTGCACGTACCGGTGCTCGCTCAACAACGCGACGGGACCTTAGCGTTTTCCTAGTTATAACAATGTAACATCATGCATGTGAAAATCATCAATGACTTAAGTTTTCTCAACAATTTATTTGACAAAAACTACTGATCGGATTTCGACAAGACCTCTTTATAAATATGCATCAGACTGTTTAAACAAGAAATAAACTTACTTTCTAGATAGAAAGTGTACTGAACGAAACTTTGCAGCATAGAGTAATATGCAGGGTATGTGTTTTTATCTACTAGGAAAACGCTAAATTCCTTTCGCGTTGTTCAGCGAGCACCGGTACGTGCAACACGACCCGAGTACGACATTCCCATAATGTTACATACCAATAAGTCTTCAAGGTCTTGACCGATTAGCTAAAAAATTTGTAAAACAGGAGAGAATGTTGTACTTATTGACTCTGCAAAATTTCGTAACGATCGGAATATTTTTTAAAATTTATAACCAACGATCGGATTTTGTTCAAAAACCATACAGCAACCCGCATAGGTGGAATGTACATGTGTGCAAAATTTCAGGTCGATCAGAGAAACGGTGCGACCTGTACTGAAGCAGTAACAGAAAAAAAACAGACAATCGAGCCATAAGAGTCAAGTGGAGACGCTCGCTGCGCTCGCTCAAAAATACTCTCTCTTGACGTGCGGATGAGCCGTGAAAAAGTGCACGCTGCATATTACTCTATGCTGTAAATTTTCGTTCAGTGCACTTTCTATCTAGATTCTAGAAAGTTAGTATGTTTCTTGTCTAAACAGTCTAAAACATTTCTACAAAGAATTCTTGTCGAAATCCGATCAGTAGTTTTTTGTCAAATAAATTGTTGAGAAAACTTTAGTCATTGATAATTGGATGAGCGTAGCGAGCGAAGCGAAGATTCCATTTCACTACACTGGAGAAAAAAAATCCGGAATGTTTTTTTTTCGTATTTTTGTGTGTCTGTTAACACGATTCCGGCTAAACCGATACTCCAATTGCGATGACATTTTTTGTAGGCCTTCGAAATCTCTGAACTTAGAACTGCCACGTTTTTGAGCGCAATCGAAAAATTATTTCTCATAAAAATGCAATTTTACGATTTTTTTCGATTTTTAAAACATTTCTTCAACTTATAACACCTACATGCTTTATTCGATTGTAATGATTTTTTTACCGAACCTTAATTTTATGAGTTGATATATTCGTGTGAAATTTGAGCGTAATCAAAAAAATATTTCTTACGAAAATCGCAATTTTACGCTTTTTTTCGTTTAAAAAAAGTACGCCCATCCAACAACTCGCCTGAAAAAGCGTTTGCGAAGCTTCCTAGTTTACACATGTGTGATGCGTTCATTGTTATAACAAGCTTACGACTGTGTAAAAAAAAATAGAAATAATCGTTATTACAAGGAATGATATGTTTGCTTAATATTATTCATTTAAGTATTGTCCAAATAATGAATAGAATAAAAGTTAGAGCGTGATAAGTGATGCGCCGTTCAGCAGGCGCCAACTTGCGAAATGAGAATTTATACCCAACTCTAGTCACGTGACCTATCGATCATTTTAAGCCCGCCCATTTCGAGTCGTCAATTGTTATTCAACGTCATTGAACTATTAATTCAACAGTTACAATAATTCCGCTTAGGGACACAACATTTCGAATTTACTAGGAAAACGCTCAGTTGGACGCGTTGATAAGCGATCACGTGCTATAACATTATTTTGTTGATGGTCCAAATTTCAACCTGATCTGAATCTTCGTGCAACCGCTATCATGAGCTAAAACAGCTCTAGCTTCATGCGACTTTTCGTTGCCATGGTAACGTTACTTTTGTTTTAATGTAATTTCCATTTCACTACTTATCACATCAAAACAAAATTAACATATTTGTGACCAAACAGACATTCTAAATGATTTGGCCACCTCAGATTTTGTCGCCGTTTAGTTTGAAAAAAAAACTTTCGATTTATTTTAATGTAACTTGTAACTTTTTGAACGATTTTGCCACAAAACTAAAGTCGTTCAATCCACATCGAAATTTGTTGATGGTCTAAATTTCAACCTGATCTGAATCTTCGTGCGACCGCTATGATAAGCCAAAAAAGCTCCAGGTTTGTGCGACTTTTCGTTGTCATGGTAACATTAATTTTGTTAAAATGTAATTTCCATCTACACTACTTATCGGATCAAAATAAAATTAACATATTCGTAACCGGATTGAGTTTCTAAATGATTTAGCCACCTCAGATTTTGTCACCGTTTAGTTTGAAAAAAAATTCGATTGACATTAATGTAACTTTATAACTTTTTGAACGATTTTGCCACAAAACTAATGGCATTCAATCCAGTTTGAAGCTTGCGGATGGTCCAAATTTCAAGTCGATCCGAACTTCCGTTCGACCGCTATCATGAACCAAAAAGGCTCTAGCTACGTGCAACTATCCGTTGCCATGGTAACGGTACTTTGTTATAGTGTTATTTCCATACACTACTTATCAGGACAAAATAAAATTAACATATTCATGACCGGACGGACATTCTAAATGATTTGGCCACCTCAGATTTTGTCGCCGTTAAGTTTGAAAAAAAACATTCGATTAACTTTATGTAACTTTTTAACTTTTTGAACGATTTTGCCACAAAACTAATGGCATTCAATCGAGAACGAAGCTTGCGGATGGTCCAAATTTCAGCTCGATCCGAGCCTCCGTTTGAACGTTATGGCGAGACACAAACAAACAAAAACAAAACCAGTGACTATTTTTTCCGGCAGAGTCAAATGGAAACGCTCGCTTCGCTCGCTTAATTAAGGTAATGTTAGTAAAGTGTGAAAATCTTAGGCCATTCGGTAGACTTTTAGGTAAACATAATTAAACATAGGTCTAAAGAAGGTTTTTAAAGTGTAATAATTAGGTTATTAATTAATTAAATTACTTTTTCGGATATTCATTTTGAAGCACCCTGGAACGTTTTGTAACTGTTCAATATCTTCCTTGAAAAATTAAAAGTCGCCATTTATCTTCTTATGTTTACTTATTGTCCACTTAACTTACTTGTTTTTGGATGAGCAAAGCGAAGACTTCAATTTCACTGACCCCCAAAAAAGTTGGCTCGGGTGTTTTTTGTTTTGTTTTTTGTTTGTTTGTTTGTTTGTTTTTCTGTCTGTTTGTTTGCTCTCTTCCAGGCAAACGGCATATCCGACATAGCCGAATGACTTCAACTATATTCAAAAATGTAATTGTGTAGATAACGCATTTATGTTTTTAAATATTGCATGAATATTGCTTGCATGATGTTGCTGTTCTTATTTCAATGTAGTCTTGGTTGTGTTAACATATTAGTTGCTCAGATAAAAATCAAAACTTCTTTCAGTTGACCATAATGGTCATATATCATATATATATATATATATATATATATATATATATATACATCCAAATTTGGTTTTAGGGTTTTTGTTCGTGTATTTCCTCTTCTCTCTAGCAGGCCTTCACAAGGACCATTGTCAGCTGGTCGACGTTTCGGCTGAATCACATCAGCCATCATCAGGACGAAACCCTAACAGCTCAGAAAAAACTACTGCTGCTGCCACGTCTGCAGTCGAGGCAGCAGCAGTAGTTTTTTCTGAGCTGTTAGGGTTTCGTCCTGATGATGGCTGATGTGATTCAGCCGAAACGTCGACCAGCTGACAATGGTCCTTGTGAAGGCCTGCTAGAGAGAAGAGGAAATACACGAACAAAAAACCCTAAAACCAAATTTGGATGTATCTATGACTGTTCGTGAAAACCTACGTGCTAACATATATATATATATATATATATATATATATATATATATATATATATATATATATATATATATATGTTATAATTGTCTTCCGGGACATTCCGCCGCTTGTTTGAGTTTGCTGCTACAGACCTTTGTCTGTCGCCTGGCACTCGACGTTTCGCCAGAATCGCATCTGGCATGATCACGAGTCACTCACTGTACGTCTTCCTTCTTCAAGAACACGCACTCGACTGACAGTCTCCAACCCAACTGCGCGCGTCCTCGATCGAGTTTGCATGCCTCCTATTGTGGTGGAAATAGGTGCGGGGCGGCGAGGTTGTATTGGAAATGCAGAGATTTGTACTGTGTTGCTCGAGGAAGGCTCTTGTGTAGTAGCGTTTGTTGTGTCTGAAGGTGGTATGTGTTTGTTTACCACTTGGTATTGGACCAAGATTGGTTTCCATGCTGTTGCCAGTCTCTGGGCATCATCTCGCTTGTTAATGTTGCAGGGACGTTTTTCTATCTCGATGGCTTCGCGTATGATACGAGGGTAATATACAGGGGCTACTGCTAGAGTTCTAGTGTTGGCAAAGTCTATCCAATGGCCTTCCTTCCTTACATGCTGAGCTAATGCGGATGTTGCTTTGTCCTGTCTTACTGCGAGTTCGTGTTCCTTCACTCTAGCCGATATTCTCCTATTTGTTTGGCCCACATAGACTTGGGGGCACGAACCACAGGGGACCTCGTAGACTCCTTGCGACTCCAGAGGGATTGACTGCTTTGCACTTCTTAGCATGGTGTTGATTTTGCGATGTGCTTTGAAAGTGGTCTTGATGTTGTGAACCCTGAGCAGTCTACTGACTTTATCTGTTATACCTTTGATATAAGGCAGATAAGCTGTTGCACGGTGTTTTTCTTGTTCTATTTCTCCTCCGTCACTGACTTTAGGTTGACGTTTGAATGCTTTTGTTATGTTGTAATGTGAGTAGCCATTAGCACATAGGGTCTCCCGCAGAGTTTTCTTCTCCGACGCTAAGTGATCAGAATCTGATAGTCGTATAGAGCGTGTGGTCAGTGTGTTCACCACAGAGTTGAGTTGGGCTGGATGATGATGAGATGCAGCATTAAGGTATCTGTTTGTGTGCGTAGGTTTACGGTAAACCGTGTGGCCCAGATTTCCATCAGCCCACACGGTTTACCGTAAACCTACGCACACAAACAGATACCTTAATGCTGCATCTCATCATCATCCAGCCCAACTCAACTCTGTGGTGAACACACTGACCACACGCTCTATACGACTATCAGATTCTGATCACTTAGCGTCGGAGAAGAAAACTCTGCGGGAGACCCTATGTGCTAATGGCTACTCACATTACAACATAACAAAAGCATTCAAACGTCAACCTAAAGTCAGTGACGGAGGAGAAATAGAACAAGAAAAACACCGTGCAACAGCTTATCTGCCTTATATCAAAGGTATAACAGATAAAGTCAGTAGACTGCTCAGGGTTCACAACATCAAGACCACTTTCAAAGCACATCGCAAAATCAACACCATGCTAAGAAGTGCAAAGCAGTCAATCCCTCTGGAGTCGCAAGGAGTCTACGAGGTCCCCTGTGGTTCGTGCCCCCAAGTCTATGTGGGCCAAACAAATAGGAGAATATCGGCTAGAGTGAAGGAACACGAACTCGCAGTAAGACAGGACAAAGCAACATCCGCATTAGCTCAGCATGTAAGGAAGGAAGGCCATTGGATAGACTTTGCCAACACTAGAACTCTAGCAGTAGCCCCTGTATATTACCCTCGTATCATACGCGAAGCCATCGAGATAGAAAAACGTCCCTGCAACATTAACAAGCGAGATGATGCCCAGAGACTGGCAACAGCATGGAAACCAATCTTGGTCCAATACCAAGTGGTAAACAAACACATACCACCTTCAGACACAACAAACGCTACTACACAAGAGCCTTCCTCGAGCAACACAGTACAAATCTCTGCATTTCCAATACAACCTCGCCGCCCCGCACCTATTTCCACCACAATAGGAGGCATGCAAACTCGATCGAGGACGCGCGCAGTTGGGTTGGAGACTGTCAGTCGAGTGCGTGTTCTTGAAGAAGGAAGACGTACAGTGAGTGACTCGTGATCATGCCAGATGCGATTCTGGCGAAACGTCGAGTGCCAGGCGACAGACAAAGGTCTGTAGCAGCAAACTCAAACAAGCGGCGGAATGTCCCGGAAGACAATTATAACATACAATACGTCCGCGAAAACTTAAGAACAAACATATATATATATATATATATATTATATAAATAATATCAACAACAATGATTGTTGTTGATATTATTTAAAAATTCTCAAATTATTTAAATCTTCTAGCAATTGTTTATGTTATTTACAAAATAATTCGTCAATTTCTTGAAACACATCTTCTGTTTTCAGTCCTTGTAGTAGTATTAACATTGGTGTTGGTTTTTAGTTCCATCTCGATGTTTGTCAGTATCAGGTGCCGACCAAGCCTGGCGTCCAGTTCCTGATGACGGGCTGCAAGATGGAAGATATCACTGTACAAGATGTCCCTCTAGCTTTAAGCACAAGTACAATTTAACAAAACACGTAAAAGATGACTGCGGACGACAAGAACCTCACAAGTGTTTAGTTTGCAACAAGATGTTTCGTCATAAACGTAATTTCATGACACACATGAAGTACGAGTGTGGAGACAAACCACGATTTGGCTGTAAGAATTGTAAAAAAAAGTTCAAAACTAATTCCAACTTTTATCGTCATGTTACTTATGTGTGTGGTAAAGAGCCCCAGTTTAAGTGTCCTTACTGTGCTTATCGTGCACATCTTAAAGGCAATTTAACTCAGCATATCAAGAAACTGCATCCATAATAGTTTTGTTATCTTCAGATGGTATGTTAGTTATTAAGCACGATAAGCAAGTAAAAACTAAGAATTTTACTTTCGTTCATGATAGTTTTATCAAGTACAAACAAACTCATTTGTCATCCCTGATAACCTTATATTTATTAAATGATGTATATTTATGGTATTCAGTTCCAAGATTTATATTTTCCATTGTCGGATCTATAAGTTATTCTGAGTGTGCATTTTGTGTGCGGTGAACATGCCGACAGAAAGTGTGTCTTATTATTTAGTTGTCACCTTAGTGATGTCCTTAATTAACTAGTACTTGACAAGGTGCAGTTCATTATTACACCAGATCTCGTCTAGAACAGACGTTGAAATAAATGTATTTATATGATATTAAACGTCGCGAAATTCCTTACAATGGGTAAGTATACAACACAACCGAAGCAACAGGAAATCTACGTTTTTTTGGGATCCTGTCTGCAGCTTACATGGTATAGTTATATCTTTTGTGACTCTCTTAAGGTGACTAACACAATTGGATCACAAATTGCAACTGTGGTAATGTTATTTCTTATTGCTAGCACATATACACATAATACATTATTGTTTTCTCAGTGTTGCTTTGAAATAAAGTTACTATGAAGCACTCTGGAACACCTTCTTACTGGTTTAATACTTATTCTGACTCCATGTACTCTGATTGAAAAACATTCACCCTATCGCTCTTCTTAGCATATTTTGTACTTCTCATTTTACGTCTTTAATGAAGTGTCTTTGGAGCACTGTCGATACTAATGTTTATACTTATTGTCCTTGAAAACGCATAGTAGGGTTCATGATGTTGCTGTTTGTTTTTCAGTGTATTCTTAGCTATATAAGTTTCTTACATGAAAGTCGTGTCTTCTCGCACTTAAGCATTAGATACAATTCATTACATTAAGAAACCAATTAAAAATGTTTTTGGTTTCGAGTTCTCAAACAGACTTTGAGAAAAAATCCACCAATATAATAATGATAAGACTTAATATTTTTCAATCGCACAGTTTATGAACACAATTGACGCAAATGGAAATTCTACATATGATTGGTGTGCCGACTGGAGGTTTAACAACACTTTTACCTGTTGCCACTCTCTTCAGGTAGCTACCTGGCGCACAATTGAATCACACTATGCAACTGTAATTTTTGTGGCTACAACATACGTTTTTGAAAACTCCCACATACTCAATATTTATCATATTTGTATCTCAGTCACTATTTAACTAGTTTGTATCTCAGTAAAGTATAGCATTTATATGAAGTCAATGGAGCACTCTGGAGCATTTTTGGATGAGCTAAGCAAATACTTCAAATTTAATCTCTTTAAAAATCGTAAAAGTACGATAATCATAAGAAATATTTGATCGATTGAACCCAAAAACGTGCCAAATCTAAGTTCAGAGATTTCGAAGGTCCCCTCCAATTTTCAAGACCGCATGTGCCGTTTGCCCGGTAGAGAGCAAACAAACAGAAAAAAAAATATAAAAGTACAAAAAAGAACACCCGAGCTATTTTTATTTTATTTTATTTTTATTTTCATTTATTTATTTATTTATTTATTTATTTTTTTTTGGGGGGGGGGGGTCAGTGAAATTAAAGTCTCCTCTTCGCTTATCTAAATATGGATAGGTGCAGATTGTTTCACATCTAACCAGACGCTTTAACATATTTCGTATGTTATGTTTTTTTTGTCTGATAGCACTCCGGAACGTTTTGTATGATTAAATAAATATCCATAAGGATTATTATTATGGCATTTATATTGTTATGTTTACTTATTGTCATTGATCACCTTTTTATTTATTTTGTAACAGAAACGATGGTTATACGCATGTTCCCAGCAACATTAAAAAAGCAAATTGGTGAATATATTGAATGAATGTTTTTTAATATGTGCAATGTGCATGGATGCTACTTGCCTGACGTTGCTGTTTGTATTTAAATGTATTATTGGTTGTGTTACCATATAAGTTGCGAAGATGAAAGTCAATTTTTCAGACTAGCATTGTTCTTATCTGTATAGTTGATCACATTTATTTATTCTCAATTATGTAATTCTTCTTCTACCATTTGTTAAAATATTTCGACAATGTCATAAAACTGTTGTTCTGCTTAACGCCATTGTTTTGAACACTTTTCTTATTTAGTCAATCATTAATCAAACATTGTGGTGTAATTAACTTATTGGTGTTGGTTTTAGTTGGCCAATTTTGGTATCATTAAACATTTTACCTATATATTAACCATATTTCTAGTCTGAAATATATATAAATCTTAGTGATATTATTAAAATTCTTAACGATTCCAGATCATTTTCAGCCTTTAGTTCAATCAGGGTAAGAAACCAATCGGTGAACTATCAGCAAGGCTTCAAAGATTTAAAATGAGGCTGATGAGGTTCTCATTCAAAATAGAACATGTACCGGGTAAAAGATTTTATACTGCTGACACATTGTCTAGAGTTCAACATTCTGAGCAAAGTTCAGAAGAATATGTACTCCTTCAAGAAGACGTTGAACTTTTTGTTCAGCAAGTCGTCAGTGGAACACCAGCAACTGACCAACGGATGCAAGAAATACAAGATGTTCAAAGAAAAGATGAGGTCATCTCAAGATTGAAATCATATACTATTCATGGTTGGCCAGCAAGGAAGCAGGTGCATTAATCATGCTTACCATACTGGAAAGTGCACGGTGATCTATCGATTCATGAAAACTTACTATTTGTGGGACCACGAATAGTCATTCGTAATAAAATGCGTCGTGAAATTCTTTCGCGATTGCATGATGGTCACATGGGTGTGACTAAGACTCAACGTCAAGCCAGAGAGACAGTCTACTGGCCTAACATCAATGAGGATGTCCGAGCAATGGTTCAAAGCTGCAACAAATGTATAGAGCTGCGCAAGAACATTCCGGAACCTCTTATGCCAACACCATTTCCTAACTTACCGTGGGAAAAAGTAGGCATATACTTTGCTGATATTCACGGAAAAACATATTTGGTGGTTGAAGATTACTTTTCAAGATATCCAGAGTTTGTACAAATGAATAGAACAACAAGTTCCTTGGTTATTGATAGACTTAAGTCTATTTTTGCCCGACACGGAATACCGAAGACTATAAGAACAGACGGGGGTCCTCCCTTCAACAGCCATGACTTCCAAAAGTTTGCACAAACATTCGGGTTTCGTCACGAGAAGAGCAGCCCAACCTTTGCTCAGAGTAACGGGTTAGCCGAGTCAGCAGTTAAAGTCGTCAAAAGAATGATTAAAAAATCAGAAGATCCCTATTTAGCAGTTCTCAGTTACCGAAATACTCCGTTAGAATGTGGTTACAGTCCGGCACAGCTTTGCATGGGCAGGAATTTACGTTCAACACTTCCCACTTCCTCACATTATCTTCGTCCTCAATGGCCAGATGTGGAAGAAGTGGCCAAGAGAGAAAAACAGATAAAAGAGAAGCAGAAGATGTACTTTGATGGAAGACATCGTGCGAAGGAGCTTCCAGAGACGCACGTCGGGGATCGAGTCTGGATTCATGATAAAAAGAAATATGGAGCCGTTGTACACGTTGGTCCAGAGCCAAGGTCATAACATGTCCAAACTCAAGATGGAACGATAAGGAGAAACCGAGCACATGTAACTTCTGCTCCGATCCAAGAGATACTCCCACCATCTCCAGGCAGAGAATCAACAACTTCAGCCTCTCCAACAACAGAGAATCCAGTACAATCAAATGCCAGACCAGAGTCCTCTACACGATCAGGCAGACTTATACGTCCGCCAAAAAGACTGAATCTTTAAAAATTTAAACATAATAGTTCATCCAAATTGTTTTTTTCTAATTAATTTAAACGTAATGGTCATGCAAATTCTTTTTTGCCAAGCTTTTCAAGGATGTTGTTACGGGACACTGTACGTTTATGAATTAATAATGCTGAAATGTGGAAGGGTAGATGAGCTTGGCCCTTTTTTTAGATCTCATTTCTTTTGAGTGTGTAAGGTTTGGCTGTATTTTTACAAGTTTTTCTTATGTGTGAGATCTCATTACTTTTTCAAGTTCCTTTGCAAAATTATTTGAAAGTCGATTTAATTTTTATGAAATTAACAATTAACACTAGAATGTACAATATCTCGTGGCCTAAAGACATGCTTTTTGTAAACAATGTGGGCAATTATTGTCAAGTCACTATAGTTACTTGTTGATTGTATGCCTGCAAAAGGCTTATATTAAAACCTTTATTTGGAAGCCTTCTTGCAAACCTTTTCAACTTTTTCTTTCAAAAGAAACTACATCACTATAACTTTAATGTCCCTGTAAAATATGAACGTTGTAGCCTTACCCGTTTGGTTAGAATCGCTGGGCAATTGAAACTGACAAATAAGACAGAAGTCAGTAGTAGTAACTAACATCCTTAAAGTGATTTTGAGCATGTTTCAGGTAATTTTTTTTTTAACAAGAAGGAATGCTCGTACAACAACCAAATTTGGCATGTGTTGTCAGGTACATAAATCCCATTGATTTAAAGAGTTTTTAAGTTCACATCACGTTTTATGACGGCTGGGTGACACCTCGAAATCACCCCAACTCTGCTTGCTGTATAAGGTGCCTGAGTGTGTGGCGCACCGCGGCTTGGCTGCGGCGCGCTAACCGGCACCTAGATCCTTAAAGTGATTTTGAGCATGTTTCAAGTCATTTTTTCACCAAGAACGAATGTTCGTGCACCAACCAAATTTGGCATGTGTTGTCAGGTACTCAAATCCCTTTGATTTTGATAGTTAAGTTCACATCACGTTTCATGAAGGCTGGGTGACACCTCGAAATCACCCCAACTCTGCTTGCTGTATAAGGTGCCCGAGTGTGTAGCGCACCGCGGCTTGGCTGCGTCGCCCTAACGGGCACTTAGACTAAAGTTACCTTGTATATCATAATGTGACTCATGTGTGTGGTAAAGAGACCCAGTTTGTGTCTTCACGGTGGTCATCATGCACATTACTGTTTTGTTACCGTCAGAGATATAATGTTATTGAAACACGATTAGAAACTGAATATTATGAATTTTCGTTTAGCTCATGATAAATTTGCCGTCAGTTTAAATAATTTGTAAACCTTGATCATCTCTTTTATTTCCTGATGTCCTTTAGTTGTATTTAGTTCTATGATTTATGTTTTCCAAACTTCAGGTCTAGATTTTAAGCGCTGTGAACATTTTTATACAGTCCCTAAGTGTGTATTATTATTCAGTTGTCACTTGTCACCCTTGTAATGTACTTTTTCAACAACTAGTTCTTACAAGTTCCGCATCATTATAATAATTAATATTATCTACTTATGTCTTTGACATCAAATTCCCGAATAGACGTTGAAATCCACTAAAAAAGCAGTCGTCGCTAAATTCCTTACAATCGCACGGTTAATTATTACATCTAACGCAAAAGAAAATACTACGTTAGGTTGGTGAGGTTACACAGCAGTTTTACCTGTTGTTACTCTGTCATAATGCAACTGTTGCAACTATCATTTCTTATTGTTAGCACTTAAGTTTCTGAAAACTGACACATGCTCTGTTGAACATATTTATATATCAGTGTAGTATATCTTTTAAATGAAGTCACTATGGAGCACTCCGAACACTTTCTGTTCGATTACCATGAGTGTTATTCTGACTCCATTTTCCCTGATTGAACTATCGGCAGAAAATGTTTTGACATTGGTTAGAATGTCAATAATGTAACCAATTATATATATATATATATATATATATATATATATATATATATATATAACTCAACAAGAACCCCTTGAGCCATCTACTCGTACGCTGAGGTCATCTAAAAAGTAATAGAGTGTGTTGATGTCTTCACACTTCACAGTTTTTTAAATATCTGGATGTTCATAATATGTTGTCATTAGTACCTATGTTTTCTAAGCTTTTTGGTTTTGTCTTTGTATCCAGTTGCAGTGTTTGTTAAGAAGTAAGGTTTTGTTTGTTTTGATATTGTTTTATGTTTTTAATTTCCTTGAAGATGGGCAGGGAGAACTGCCCGAAACGTTGGAACTAATAATAAAACCACACGGACTACCCGAAAATACAATGTCTGCATATATATATATATATATATATATATATATATATATGTAGATGTGGATTCTGCGGTGATTTGCCCTGTGTTTTGAGTTGATGGCTCTAAAAAGAACCGTTCTTCTCGACGTTTCGAAAAGCTGTGGCTTTCCATCTTCAGGAGTCGATGCTGAGTCTGTGACGGACGGCAGTCGTTTTCGGCAGTTCAATTTCGACTGCCGTCCGTCACAGACTCAGCATCGACTCCTGAAGATGGAAAGCCACAGCTTTTCGAAACGTCGAGAAGAACGGTTCTTTTTAGAGCCATCAACTCAAAACACAGGGCAAATCACCGCAGAATCCACATCTACATCTACCAGCGGCCCTGAAAGCCTAAGAATCCATATATATATATATATATATATATATATATATATATATGTAGATGTGGATTCTGCGGTGATTTGCCCTGTGTTTTGAGTTGATGGCTCTAAAAAGAACCGTTCTTCTCGACGTTTCGAAAAGCTGTGGCTTTCCATCTTCAGGAGTCGATGCTGAGTCTGTGACGGACGGCAGTCGACCCCCATTTCCTTCATCCAATTTAACTTCCGCTTTTGAGAGCTCTTTTTCCTATTTCACTTCGTTTCTCCTGCTTCACGGGGGCTATCTTGGGTAATACTTTTGTCGCTTCTTCCTTTCCCCTTAAAATCCCCACTTTAAAACAAACTCAAAAAATTTTTTTTCCAAAACGCTTTCTTCTCCTGCGAGCTTTTGTGAGGGTTTTCCGTTCCTTTTTTCGTAGGAAAGGGTGATTCTAAAACTCTCCCCCTTTTCTCCTTGATAATTTTAAAAACAATTTATATATTGATTCATAGCATTTTGTCAAAAATTTTCCCCACGGGTTGAACCCCAGAACCCCCGGGTTTTAACGTCCCATAGCTCTACAATTAAGCTACCGGGACCACAGAAAAACCTTTAGGAAACTGCTTTTTGTTTGGATGTTGACTTACATACATAAAATCCACAGAAGACGGCAATGTAGCTGTCAAATCTAAAAATTTGCATGGAAAAATTAATACATCTCTCTCCCATGATTTGGGGGTATATGATATAGGTTTTTAAGCAAAACCCCGCTTTAAGACATGTTTTATTATACAGTTGTCGAAAAAGTTTGCCCCGAGGGGGGTTCAAACCCCAGAACCCCCGGTTAACGTCCCATAGCTCTACCAAAAAAGCTACCGGGACCACAGAACAAACCTTTGGGAAACTGTATTTTGTTGTGACTGTTGACTACATGACATAAATCCAACAGAAGACGCAATGTAGTGTCAAATCAAAAGTTTTGCATGGTAATTTCATCACATCCATCCCCCATAAATGGTAGTATGAATTATGGTTTTTAAGCATAACCCGCTTTAAGGACAATTTAAATTCTTCATGCATTTTCCAAAAGGGTTTTGTTCTGTGGCCCGGTAGCTTATTGGTAGAGCTATGGCCGTTAAAGCCGGGGGTTTCGGGGTTCAAACCCCCAAGTGGGGGCAAACTTTTACGACAACTGCTATAATTTAATAACTATGTCTTTAAAGCGGGTTTATGCAAAAAAACCATATATTCTACTACCCAACTCATGGGAGATGAGATGTGTTGAATTTATCCATGCAATCTTTCAGATTTGACAGCTACATTGCCGTCTTCTGTTGGATTTATGTCATTAAGTAAACAGTCAAAACAAATAGCATTTTCCTAAAGGGGTTTGTTCGTGGTCCCGGACTTTTTTTGGTAGAGCTATGGACTTTTAGCCGGAGTTCGGGTTCAAACCCCCCATCGGGGCAAACTTTTTCGACAACGCTATGATCATAACTATGCCCTTTAAAAGGGGGCTTATGTTTAAAAACCCCAATTTTCTCTCCCCAAAACCAGGGGAGTGGATGTGTTGAATTTTCCATGCAATCTTCAGATTTGACAGCTACTTTGCCGTCTTCTGTTGGATTTATGTCATTTAAGTCAATAGTCACAAAAAATAGCTTTTTCCAAAAAGGTTTTTCTGTGGTCCCGGAGCTTAATTGGTAAAGCTATGGCACTTTAAACCCGGGGGTTCGGGGTTCGAACCCCAGTCGGGGCAAACTTTTTCGACAACTGCTAGAATCAAAAACATGCTTAAAGGGGTTTTATGTTTAAAAAACCATATTTTTAAACTACCCAACTTATGGGAGATGAATGTGTTTGAATTTATCCATGCAATCTTCGTTTGCAGCTCATTCCCGTTTCTTTTGGATTTATTCTTGTAATCAACAGTCAAACAAATAGATTTTCCAAATTTTGTTCTGGGGTCCGGTAGTTTAATTGGTAGAGCTAGGGCACGTTAAGCCGGAGGTTCTGGGTTCGAACCCCAGCGGGCAAATTTTTTCGACAACTGCTATGAACAATAACTATGCCCTTTAAAAGGGGCGGGTTATGCTTAAAAAACCATAATTCATACTACCCACTCTGGGATGAGTGTGTTTGAATTATCCGCAATCTTTCAGATTTGACGTCATTCCCGTCTTCTTTTGGGTTTTATGTCATGTAAGTCAACAGCCCAAAACAAATAGCAGTTTCCAAAAGGGTTTGTTCTGGGGGTTCCGGTAGCTTATTGGGTAGAGCTAGGCCTTAAGCCGGAGGTTCGGGGTTCGAACCCTAGTCGGGCAAACTTTTTCGAAAACTGCTATGAATCAATAATTGTCCTTAAGCGGGTTTATGCTTAAAAACCATAATTCTACTCCCCAAACTCATGGGAGGAGATGTGTTTAAATTTATCACAATTTTTCAGATTTGAAGCTAATTCCCCGTCTTCTGTTGGATTTATGTCTTGTAAGTCAACAGTCAAACAAATGCGTTTCCTAAAGGTTTGTTCTGTGGGGCCCCGGGTAGTTTAATTGGTAAGCTAGGGCACTTTAAGCCGGAGGTTCTGGGTTTCGAACCCCAGGGGGGCAAACTTTTTCGCAACTGCAGAATCAAAAACGCCCTTTAAAAGCGGGCTTATGTTTAAAAAAACCATATATTCATAATATATGACATAGACATATGTATAATATTGACATAAATGTGAATTCACAGCTAAATAAACAGCAAGATACCCAAACGTTTATCTGTAACGGGGAAACCTGAAATTTCAGGGATACTGTACAGCCACATAGGCGGGCTGTAAAACCCAAATGGACCAAAACCACGCCCCATTTTTATGTGAGTTCACAGTCTAAATAAAACAGAAAGATACCAAGTTTATCTGAAAACGTGGAAACCTGCAATTTCGGGGATACATGTACACCCACATGGCTGGCTGTGAAACCCAAGGGCCCAACAAAAAAACCCCCCAAGTTAGTTCCCGAGATCTGTTGAAAAAATACATCGACAGTCAGAGTGACAAGATGCATGACGAAAAGAAATATAAGGACATGTAGTGACTTTCTTCTTTCTTTGCAACGTCAATCTTTGCAGTGATTCTTTTAGTTGTTTTTTTTTTTTGCCCAAAGTGCAGTGATTTTTTGTTTATATTTTTTGATTTTGTTTCCCAGTTTCGTTCTGAATTTTTTCAATGTTAAAAGTATTTTCGTTTTTATATATTAATTTGTATTGGCCCTAAAAAGATAGTGAAATTTCATCGAAACGTTGGGCCCAAATGGAATAAACGTTTTCTTATAACCGAAAAAACCAGTTCATTAAATTTATATCGGCCAGAAAATATCCAAAAACAAAAAAAAAAAAATATATATATTAAAATTTTAGTTAATAAATGGTTAATGTACTGGGTAAAAAGCCTGAAGGGATCAAAAATTTTCCTAATCGAGACATTGTATGTGCAGATTTCATCACAAATTTTTCCCGAAACCCCTATTTAACATATTTTTTTAAATCCTACTATTTTAATTTTTTGAAATAATCATTTGAAACCCCTGGATCGTTTTGTAAATGTTTAATATATACCTTGGGAGATTTATATGCATTTATCTTGTTATGTTTTCTTATTGTCCTCGATCACTTATTTTAGTTTTTTAACAGAACCGAAATCAGCCGAAAGATCCCAAAAAATTTTTAAAAACTAATTGGTTTTCATAAAGCATGTACTATGTTTTTTAAAAACTGATGAATGTTGCTTGCATTATGTTGCGTTCGGGATTTCAATGTATTTTTGGGTTTTGTTAAAAAACAAGTTGCTAGATAAAATTCGAGACTTTCATTTGAGCTTGTTGTTGATATATTCTCAAATTTAAATTTAAACCTTTAACAATAAAAATGTTTTTTATTAATAAAAAAATTCGGAAATTTTTTTAAACACATCTTCTGTTTTCAATCCTTGTTTGTTAACATCTTGGATTGGTTTCAGTTCCATCGATGTTTGTCAGCATCAATGCCCACCAAGCCTGGCTCCAGTTTTCCGTGACGGGCTGCAAAATGGACGATATCACTGTACAAGATGTCCCTCAAGCTTTAAGACACAAGGGGACATTAAAAAGACACGGAAAGATACTGTGGACGACAAGAGCCGCCAAGTGTGCAGTTTGCAACAAGAATTTTTGTCAAAAAACAATCCTTAGACACACAAAGCCGAGTGTGGAGACGAACCCGTTTTTTGAAAAATTGTGGGAAAAAATTTTTTAAAAATAATACCCCCTTTATAAAAATTTAGTTTTGTGTGTGGGAAAGAGCCCCCGGTTTCAGTGTCCTCATGTGCTCACCGTGCCTTTATTAAAGGTAATTTAAATCACATATCAAGAAACTACATCATTAAATCTTTGTTTTAGTCAGAATCATGTTGCATAACACCATAAAACCGAGTACACTAAGTGTCTAGTTTTAGAATGGTAGACGATAAAGGGAAAAAAAAGCCTTGTTTATATGACTCATGGTTAAGTAAAAGTCCTTACTGTGATCCCTCGATTTCTTATATCAAGAAAAACATACATAATGCCTTTGTTACAGTCGGATACTGACAGTGTCGTTTGTAAAAAAATATTTTTGGGAGACTAATCTCATTACATCAGAAGCACATGTGGAGACGCTACGTCTGTTTTTTAAGAATTGTGGAATGGTATTCAAATCTATGTGGGCGTGAAGTACATGTGATAGTGTGCATAGGATCCCCAGTTCATCGGCACACTCAAAATAATGTTAATCAGCATTTCAAAAGAAGCGTTCAAAGAGCTTTGTTATCGGAGATACAATTTTTTTAAAGCAGTTAAAAGTGAAATAACAATTTTTTTATTGTCATGTTGATTTATCATGTCGGTAAAATAATTTTTCGTCCTTATCAGTTTATTGATGTCTTTTTATCGTTTCAGTTCCTTTTTTATATTTTTCATATTCGGTTCTTGATTTAATGTGGGAAACTTGTGTGTGCTGAACAAACATTCCCAGAAATGGTTTTTATTCTTTTGTCACCCTTTGTAATGTCTTCATCAACTTTTCTTTCTGTTCCAACTCCCCCTATTTAAAACTCTAATACTGTTTTCTGGAATGTTTTTGGCTGGGGGCCGAATGCAGGGGGTCACATCATTTAACTGTCTCTACCCTCCTCAGGGACTAACTGACAACACCTGGGGTCACATTATTCAACTGTGTTTTTTTTTATGGCTAGCAGCCAGGTTTTTGGGGAAAAACTCACACACACATTCGTTCGTTTTAACATATTTGAAAATGGTTTGCAATAAAACACAGCCCTTCAGAACACTCTGGAATACTTTCTAACAGTTTAAAAATCATACTTTTTTTGCCATTACCCCATTTTAAATAACGGGAGAAAGTGTTTTGACTCGGCAAAAATGTTAAAAATATCAGTTAATAAAACGATGGGGATTGGGGAAGTGGGTTTTAAATTTCACAAATTTAAATTCAAAACCTAGAAATTTTAACATGAGTTTGGTAAGTTGAAACACTTCAACCAGACTGAACTACTCTCCCCACAGCAACATTGGGTTTTTAAAATTCACCGCATATTAACTCGTACGCTTTTAAATTATTTTTTTTAAGTGTTGTGATTTATGGATATTTAGTATGGAGCACTTTATGACTGTTTGAATACCACGAAAGTAACTTTGATTCCATTTTGTCTGATTGATCTTTCAGCAGTAAATGTTTTGATATCGGCTAAAATTTAAGTAAGTTTTACTATTAATTCCTGACCAGTAAGATGTTTGATGATATAACCATTGTCCTGATGTCTAAGGTATGTAACTCGTGATGGGTACAGGAAAGTTGTTATAGTTTACTATTGACACAATAAACTAAAAAAAATATTGTCTTGGTCTTGTGCTGATTTAAACACATTATTATTTCCTTCAAATAAAGTCACTTTGAAACGTTTTGTAACTGTTCAATATATACCTGAGAGTTTTTATGGAGCTATTTGAAATGTTTTCTTATCGTCATTGATCACGTATTGTATTTGTTGTATAAGATATGTTCAGCTCAACTGGATGTTCCTAACTATATTTAAAAATCTTACTGATGTATATAACGCATGTATGTTTTTAAATACTGCATGAATGTTGCTTGCACGATGTTGCTGTTCATATTGTAATGTATTCTTGGTTGTGTTGAGTTTAGCATCGTTGTTAATATCATTTAGCTATTCTCAATTTATTTGAATATTCTAACAATTATTGTTTGTGCTATTTAGAAAATAATTCGACAATTTCTTGAAACACATCTACTGTTTTCAATCCTTGTAGTTTTAACATATTGGTATTGGTTTCAGTTCCAGCTCGATGTTTGTCAGTATCAGATGCCGACCAAGCCTGGCGTCCAGTTCCTGATGACGGGCTGCAAGATGGAAGATATCACTGTACAAGATGTCCATCTAGCTTCAAGTACAAGTACGATTTAGCAAAACACGTGAAAAATGACTGTGAGCGACAAGAGCCACACAAGTGTCCAGTTTGCAACAAGATGTTTCGTCAAAAATATAATCTCATGACACACATAAAGCATGAGTGTGGAGGCGAACCACGACTTGTTTGTATGAATTGTGGGAAAAAGTTCAAAACTAAAAACGCCTGTTATCAACATGTTGCGTATGTGTGTGGTAAAGACCCCTCATTCAAATGTCCTTACTGTGCTTATCGTGCACATCGTAAAAGTAATTTAACTCAGCATATCAAGAAACTACATCCAAAATAGCTTTGTTATAATCTGATATCATGTTGCCGCAGAGGCGTGCAGACTATGGTTCCGCGGCGCGAGCCGCGCCGGTGCCAAAGCCAAGGGTGTACCCACCCCCTGGCTTTGGGTGACCCACCCCCACTCACCTCTAAAAAATATAACATGTTCAGGTAATACAAGATAAATTGTTATTAGTTATAAACTTCACTTGGTTTGCAAGCTGGATGTAATGGTGTATAGTTGTCAGTGTTGGGTAGGAACGGAACTAAACAGTTCCAGTTCCTAGGAAATAGTTCCTTTTTAAGGAACTAAGGGAGGAACTAGTTCCTTTTTCCAGACAGGAACTAAGGGAGGAACTAGTTCCAATTTTCCAGGAACTGTAACTTATTTTCATAAGTTCCTTTTTTATAACTTGACTGTACAAATTTAAGGAATGAAAGAGTCAAATCATAGTTTACTTACTAGGAAAACGCTTAAGTCCCGCCGCGTTGTTGGATGAGCGTAATTGGTGCATTGAGCTGCATTGTGTTACGCGGATTTTCTGTTGTTCTGTGAAAAAATCATTACTAAGTCGAAGATTTTTTTTAAATTAAATTAAATTAAATTAAAAATTAACTTAATTTTTTTAATAAATCGTAATTTTTACGTTATTTTTAAAAAAAAATCGTAAAATTGCAATTTTCATAAGAAATAATTATTTGATTGCGCTCACATTTTACACGCGTATATTAATTCATAAATTAAGGTTCTTTAAAAAAATCATTACAATAGGATAAAGCATGTAGGTGTTATATGTCAAAGAATTGTTTTAAAAAAGAAAAAACCCGTAAAATTTCGATTTTCATGAGAAATAATTTATCGATTACGCTCAAATTTCACACGAATATTTTAATTCGTAAAATTAAGGTTCTGTTAAAAAATCATTACAATCGGATAAAGCATGTAAGTGTTATAAGTCGAAGAATTTTTTTAAAAATCGAAAAAAATCGTAAAATTGCGTTTTTATAAGAAAAATTTTCCCGATTGCGCTCAAAAACGTGGCAGTTCTAAGTTCAGAGATTTCGAAGGCCTCTATAAAATTTCATCGCAATTGGAGTATCGGTTTAGCCGGAATCGTGTTAACAAACACACAAAAATACAAAAAAAAAAAAGAAAAAAAAACATTCCGGATTTTTTTCTCCAGTGTAGTGAAATGGAATCTTCGCTTCGCTCGCTACGCTCGCTACGCTCATCCAACAAAATGAAGGGATTGTAAAATACTCCATTTCCAGGAAATCTAAAATTCGACTCTATTGTTCTAAATTCTTGTCATACCCCCATCCCTATTCCTACACTCAGTGGTCAACCCCCATCCCCCATGGGTTTCTCACCATTATTAGTCGCATTGCCAGCTAAATTTCACCCTTGAGTTTTGAATGATCTTTTGGGTTGTTGCGTTGTGTCGTGTTCACCACCCTTGTTGGTTGCGAAACGTGGAGCAGTGCATCATCAACCCAAAGATCATTCAAAATTTATTCACAAGTCGTGAAAGCCTACATACTCATCCATATATTTAATTCCTCCAAATTTCAAACAGAGTTTATGCATTCTTTGCAAATATTTGGTTTTAAGTAGAAATTTGGATACCTACATTGACCCTCTCGAGAAGATCTAAAGAAAAATAGTTATTTATAAAAAAGGAACTTTTTAGGAACTTAGTTCCATTTGGAAAGGAACTTAGGAACGCCCTAGTTCCTTTTATTTTAGAGGAACTTGGAACTGGAAAGAGTTCCTTTTTCTTATGAGGAACTTGTAACTGTAACTAGTTCCATTTTTTAAGGAACTTACCCAACTCTGATAGTTGTATAGCAATATCTTGGTAGTTATGTTTATAAAATATCGCTCACTTATCGTTTGGAGAGGCTCGGCCGATCGTAAGTGTACGCGACCAAGAATTGCGTTCAATTACATTCTGTGTTCTAATTACCTTATGATCAAACAGACCATATTTCGAAATTGTATATCCACATAATGATTTTCTCAGTATATTTTAACATATCCACAAATTGAAAATGATAATTGGTAAATTTCGTATTAAAATTGAAATAAATAAAAAATATAGCATATATAGCAAATCCTTGGAAAGTTTCCTATAAAATATTGCAAATTTGCAATTAGTAATTTAGTGCCCTCCGTGTCTCAGATCGCACTACAAGCTATCTTAAGGGAAAAAAGGACCCAAAAATTTTTCGCCTCCGGCGGCTGGGGGTGGCCAGCGGAAATACATTCACGGGGGTGGGTGTACCCACCAGTATGATCGCGCTCGCGCCGGTCCCTATCGAACCTCTGCACGCCACTGCATGTTGGAGAAGCAACATTAGCCTGAGTTTACTGATAGTGTCTGGTTTGTAACAAAATAATTCGGTAAAAACATAATCTCATCACACACATGAAGCACGAGTGTGAAGACGAACCACGTCTTGTTTGTTAGAATTGTAGAAAGATAGAACTAAAGTCACCTTGTATCATAATGGGACTCGTATGTGTGGTAAAGAGTCCCAGTTTAAGTGTCTTCACGGTGCTCATCAGGCACATATCAAATTTAATGTTAAATCATCATATCAAAAGAAAGCATTTATTACTGATTTGTTGTCGTCAGAGATATAATGTTATTGAAGCCCGTTTAGAAACTAAATATTAAGAATTTTCGTTTAGCCCATGATAGATTTATTGTCAGGTTATATAATTTGTCAACCTTGATCAGCTATTTTATTCCTGATGTCCTTTAGTTGTATTTAGTTCTATGATTTATGTTTTCGAAAGTTCAGGTCTAGATTTAAAGCATTGTGAACATTTTTATTCAGTCCGTAACTGTGTATTATTATTCAGTTATCACTGTCACCCTTGTAATTACTTTCTCAACTAGTTCTTACAAGTTCCGCATCAACATCATTATTATTAAAACTTGTCGTAGGCTTTCGCGGCCGGAGTCAATATAAAACACTTGGCTGTCGGGTGTCGCCGCGTCCATGATAGATGAAAACTGACGTTTCGGACCGGTTACACGGTCCATCTTCAGAGTTTAAAAAACACTTGAAGGGTACTTACACAGAACGAACCTACTCGGTCCAGCGTCTGACTGAGGGGGATGGGGGATGGCACGCTCAGTCATTCTGTATATAGGAAGGCTAAACACACTGGGCGATACCTGAACGCCGACTCGCACCATCATCCCGCTCAGAAACGCGCCGTTTTGAACACCTTGGCATGCAGGGCAGAGAGAATATCAGACAAGGAACATCTGGTGGACGAATGCAAAGCACTTCGTGAAATGCTACTGAAAAATGGCTATACGAATAGGGACATTTCACAGGCATTCAAAAAGAGACCGTGTGCACCAGCCCTACCGCAAGCTTCGCCACTAGTACAGCCGGAACGTGTTTCTCGTGCTTTTTTTGCCATACGTGGAGAATACAACCGACCGTATTGGTAAGCTGTTACGAAAACACGACATTCACACTGTTTACAACACGGATAGAAAACTTTCTACGATGTTTAATTCGGCTAAGGATGAGCTCCCACGCTTAGACGTACCAGGAGTCTATGAGATACCTTGTGGAGCTTGCGACGAAGTCTACGTGGGCCAAACTGGTAGAAAAAATCTCAACGCGCCTCAAAGAACATCAAAGCCATACAAGACTAGGGCATACGGACAAGTCGGCGTTGGCAGAACACAGTATGAGTAAGTGCCATCGTATTAACTTTGAAGACACTCGTGTTCTGTCAGTTGTCGATAATTACAGGCCCCACCTGGTCCGCGAGGCGATTGAGATAGAAAAACACCCCAAGAATTTCAACCAGGAAGATGGGTATAGGCTCAGTAAAACGTGGAAACCAACTATAGAGCGGCTAAAGCGAGAAGATAACAGCGTGACGTCAGTGGCTGGGCGCGAAGCGAGTGCGCATGCGCGTTCAGACTGACAAAACTGGTTGCACAACTTGGTGGGGGTGACTTGCACAGACGAGCTGGACCGAGTAGGTTCGTTCTGTGTAAGTACCCTTCAAGTGTTTTTTAAACCGGGTTTCCCCTCCTCCCTTCTCTATTAAATTTGCACTAGTGGGCTACATTGCCTGTTGCAAATAGAGACTTAATAATAATAATAATGGACCGTGTAACCGGTCCGAAACGTCAGTTTTCATCAATCATGGACGCGGCGACACCCAACAGCCAAGTGTTTTATATCATTATTATTATTATTATTATTATTATTATTATTATTATTATTATTATTATTATTATTATTATTATTATTATTATTATTATTATTATTATTATTATTATTATTATTATTATTATTATTATTATTAGGGACGGCCCCAACTGATCCAAATCCCAACTGATCCAAAACCCAAGTGATCCAAAATAAATTGAAAAATAATTAAATTCCCAACTGGTCCAAAGCCCAAGTGATCCAAATGCACCGAAACCAGGTTTGGATCACTTGGGAAATGGATCAGTTGGGATTTGGATCAGTTGGGAAGTTTCGGTTTTATTAAAATAATAATAAAAGTATTCGCGTGACGTCAGAGCCGTCCCAACTGATCCAAATCGCGGCGAGCGGCGAGCGCGGCTGGTACACTAGCGCGCTCAACGTAGAAGTGCGGGCTTGAGGAATGAGATGACATCTGAGTTCGTCCTCGAGGGATTTGAAGTGTCAGTACATCATGTCGAACGAGAAAACTATGAGGATTCCGAAAATCGAAACCCCAAATCGAAATTCCAGAAATCG